>JACXVO010007176.1:799390-810024 GCA_015501135.1 Hapalochlaena maculosa
CACACACACACACACACACACACACACATGTATACATACATATACAGTTTACCCCTACTTATTTGTGGTTGGGCATTCGCAGTCCTGTTATTTTCAAAACAAATATTTGTTTGTGGAAACCACTATATTAACAGTATCATAAATACCATCTGCAATTTTTTTGACTTCTTTTGTGGCAAACTCTCTCCCCCTCTCCCTCTCTTTCCTGTACACTACATCTAATGCCTCTTATACATAGCTTTTCTTTTAATGAGCCGACACTCAGCTGGTCAAATGACTGGACATTGCACATCCATCGGACCATACAGCCTTCATTCCTCTCGAGCCTGTGCATGTCGGCGGCGGTTACTGTCCAGGTCTCACAACCATGGATCATGGCCGCATGCATGCAAGCATCATACAGTCTGCCTTTCGCTCTGAGGGAGAGGCCCTTAGATACTAGAAGGGGAAGAAGCTCTCTGAACTTTGCCCAGCCTATTCTTATTCGCCCGGCAATACTTTCAGTGCAGCCGCCTCCACTGCTGATCTTGTCGCCAAGGTAACAGAAGCTATCAACTACCTCTAAACTCCCCTCCTGGCAGGGGATAGGGTCCAATGCCTGCTTACTGCTTGAGGGTATCACTCCAGTACATCTACCACAAACGAAGTCTGACTTCTGTGTCAGTCTCCCTCTGATATTGGTGCACCGCTTACGTGTCCATAACTTACAACATGTACATCTGATTGAGTTACTACCAACACCACTCCTGCAAATAGCGCAGGGCCATCTACCTGAAGGGACTAGGGGTTTTTCGGCCTTACTACTAACGAGTACTTTGGTCTTAGTTAGATTGACTCTGAGGCCTTTGGATTCCAGGCCTTGTTTCCAGGTCAGGAATTTCCTTTCAAGCTCTGGCAGTGATTTGGCAATGAGTGCAAGGTCGTCAGCATATAGGAGCTCCCATGGACTGCCAGCATTGAATTCCTCTGTTATGGCCTGGAGGACTATAATAAAGAGAAGGGGGCTCAGAGAAGAACCCTGATGAACTCCTACTTCTATCCTGACTTTGTCACTGGGTGGATTCATTATAAATTTTCCCTGACTTGCCTCTAGTTATTGCAGGAAATGGAACTTGCACGGATTCGATTCTACATGTCTCTATTGATTGCAAGCTGTTAAAATGTCAGCAGTTAAATACATAACAGTGATCAGGTTCTTATACTTGAAAGGTCGTACACCAAAAAATACTTTTGATGAGATGAAAGAAGTTTATGGTGATGATGCACCATCACACAAGATGGTCAAGCACTAGCATCACCAGTCCAAATGTGAGCGGACATTGGTGGACAACGACCACTTTCCATTATTGATGACGACACCATTCATAAAGTGGAAGCTGCCGTATAGGATCGCCACATAACTATTTGGCAACTAGTTCAAGAAGTGAAGATAAGTGTGAAGTCCATGGAAAAAAATTCATTCACAATCAAATGGTTGCACATGCATGATTTTATTTCCAGCTGATCATGATTTTATTTCCAAGGTAAACTCTTGGCTCAAGCCACAACCTACTGATTTCTGCAGACGAGGTCTTCACAGTTGCATAAAGTGATGGGAGAAGTTTATCACCATTAGTAGTGGCCATGTCGAGAAGAAATAAGAATTATGTCAAGTTTCATTTATCCAAGTCCTTGAGAAGTGGGTCAAAGGAAATTTTTAATGAACACTTCTCTCAGTTATGCAAATATCTATATACGATTGTCTATATCAATACATTCTGGTATGTAAGTGTGACTGTGTTTATCTATGTATATATGTAGACAAAAAGAAAAAAAGATGGAGAGAAAGAAAAAAATGTCTTTTTGTACAAACTTAGTCATATGATGAAGTTCATCCATAAATTATGTTGTAGTACATGGGGTTTTGCATGTTTGTTCCCTGTTCAGAGCTTGAAATGTTATAATTAATATTTGTTTAATATATTTACATCAGGCCGAATAAAAAGTAAGCAACATTTTGAAACATGAAATTCATGACAATATATTCTAACATGTGAAAATGTTGTTCATCAAAGTAAAAACCATTACAATCAGCACATTTTTACCAATGATTAACAAGTTTGTTTATCCTGGTGACATAAGAATCTTGAGTTCTGGAACTGATGAACTCTTTGAGTGTACTTTCCGCATCAGTTTCATTTTTTAACTCCTTCTTGCACAGGAAACCATCAAGGTGCTTGCAAAAGTGGTAGTTGGTAAGAGAAAAGTCCGGGGAATAAGCTGGCTGTGGAAGAACTATGTAACTAAGTTCCATCAACTTCTGGAACCTCATTAATGAAACATGTGGTTGAGTGTTGTCAGGAAGAATATTGGTCCTCTTCTGCTGACCAGTCTGAGATGGAGGAATTGCAGCATTTCATTAATTTTGGCAATTTCATGACAATATGTTTCTGCAGTAATGGTCTTTCCAGGTTTTGAGAAGATATAGTGGATGAGTACAGCAATATACCGCCAAACAGTCACCCTAACCTTCTTATTAAAGAGCTCGGATTTATGGAAGGTTTTCAGTGCTTTATTTTGGCCCAAATGCTGTGAAAGCCATTTTTTTTATTATTGCACTGAATCCACCTTTCATTGCAAGTTACAATACAGTCAAGAAATGGATCGATCTGTTTACGAAGAAGAAGAAATGAACAAATTTCATATCTGCACATTTTCTGATTTTCATTCAAATCGTGTGGAACCCATTGGTTGAGGTTTTTCATTTTCCAATCGCATGCAAATGGTTGTAGGCAGTTTTCTGGCTAACTTAAAGTTCTTTTGTCAATTCTTGAGTAGTTTTTCATGGATCTTTCTCAATGACAGCCTTTAATTGAATGTCATTGATGACAGGTGGGCGTCCACTATGCTTAGTCTTCAAGGCTCAGGTCTCCACTGCAAAATCGTTTAAACCATCTTTGAGTTGACCATTCACTAGTTTCATTGATATTGTGAGCAGTCCTTTTTTGAAGCTAAATAGCAAATTGATCGAGTATCATAGTTTGACAGTTCCATTTCAAATTATTGTAACAGTGAAAAGAATATCAATGTTAATTTATCAATGCCTTGGAGCAAGTCTGTGTGCAACGTCTGTGTGCAACAATTGCAAAAAAATCTTTGAAAAGTTTCAAAGCTCTGCAAAGATCCAGTACAAATTCTTCAGGGTTCAAAACGTTGCTTACTTTTTACTCAACCTGATATATATGTATGTGTGTGTGTGTGTGTGTGTATGTATGTATGTATGTATGTATGTATGTATGTATGTATGTATGTATGTATGTATGTATGTATGTATGTATGCATGCTTGTATGTATGTCAGTTCATTTCAATATTTCTTGTCAATAAAGAACCACTTTCTAACCCAGATCCAAGGTGCCTCCATTGGAATTTCAATATCAATAACAAAGTATGTATGTATTTTCAGGCATATAGTTGTATAACTATATATATCTAAATGATAAACTTTTGGAAAGTTTTACAGAATTTTTACAGTTCCAGTGATATACTGATTCTGTAGTCTTTGAATTAGCTTCCTCTTTTCTGGTTTTGAGAGCCTAGTTGTTCAAGATTAGTATTTAGGCAGTGTGTTACCCCAGAGCCCCAATAACTGCAAGTATAAACTTGAACTTGCAGTCTACATAGAGTAACTTTAGATTTCTCAGTAGTTCAAAGTAAGTGTTCTCTTCTTCACCAATCTTCAGCTTTATGTTAACATCCACTGGGAAGCTAATTTCCACAACTATACACAGTTTCTTTTCTCTATCTCAAATCCTTATATCAGGTTTGTTGTGCTTACATTTTATTGGGATCTTCACTGGTACATTCCACCATTTTTTTTCATTATGAGTGGTTATGGCTTCTACCATATCGTGGGTTTTTATTTCTTTGTCCTCAAGATTATCCTTCTGACGGATTTCATTATAGTGTCCTAGTTACTGTGGCATGTCTCATCGATAGATGACATTTTTTTAACAACTGCTTATGATGCAGATCATATCTTCTGTGCAAACTCCACAAAGTCTGCATTGGTTGTCACATTTTACAACTTTTACTACATCCCCATCCCTTTTGTGAATCAAGTACTTGGTTGATTTCTCCTGCTCCTGGATTGCAAACCCATACCCTTCAAGGTGGAAGACAGTAATCTGAATATTCATCCATAATAAACTGCTTTGATGATTGGTGTTACTATCATCATGAAGCTTTCTACTAACATATGCATGCATAGTATGTATGTATGTCTGCCTCAGTAAAGCTGGACTCAAGAATCATCATTGTAGTCATAAAGTGAGACCAATGATTGACTACCAGGTTGCTGCTGCAGGTAGTGGTGCTACACACCATACTTATCATAGATGTCAGATGCAAATGAGTGTGATTCAGTGGCAGAATTCAAACGACATGCAAAGGTGCATGAAGCCCGATTACAACTACAGCCAGCTATTGCCAGTAAATGGTTGTAGCTGACAATTCTGTACAAGACATTGTAGATCTTCAGCTGGCCTAAAAAGTCACATTCGATCACAGCACTATTAACAGTTAAACCTCATGCAATGATCATACTCAATAATGAGGAGGCAGCCATCATATATATGCACACACCTATGCAAATCGTTTTGCATTAGGGTTTTTTTTATCTGTTTGAAATATAATTTACACTTGATATTTGTAAACAGAAGCTACTGTTTTGATTGATTTTCACTGAATAATTTCAGTACAGAGTATTTAAGGGACTATTAGTTATATTATTTACATTACAGTAGAAATACTTTTCAAAAAGGTGAGAAATTAGAGGATATTGACTGAAACATTTGTCCAAGAGAAAATCATTTTAATTGATTGATTCTTATTTATACGTGCATATATGTGTGTGTGTGTGTGTGTGTGTAGAACACTTGGCGCGTAACCACAGAGAAGTGAGTTCAATTCTCACAGCTGGCCAAATGATATTTTTCCTGCAATATAGCTATATTATTTGATGCTATTTATAGCTTTGTGTGTTTGAGAACAAATTATTTCATATATATATATATATATATTCATCATCATCATTTTAACATCCATTTGTTCAGTCAGTTGAAGCTTGTTAATGTAAATTTTCTATACCCAGTTCCCTTTCCTGTCACCTACTCTCACTTGTAAAGCAATATTTCTTATGGCCAGATGTGTTTTCACAAAATCTGGAAAAAAAAACCATAGATTATGTGACAGTGACACTAGCTCTCTCTCTCTCTTTATCTATCTATCTATTCCACACACACACACACACACACACACACACACGTGCACACACACACACACACACTTTGTTTGAGCTAAATCTCTCAGCATGAAAGGAAAGAAAAATATGAAATCTCACTCAAAAATAAAAGCATTTCTAAAAAATCCAAAAATGTCGACCAGATCACAGCTGGAAGAATTCCCAACTACCATGGCCTCAAGCTAACTCCAGAACCTGGTGCATGCCTTCCTCATTGTGTCTCTGAGAAGATTTTCAAACACCTCCCTAATGTTGGCTACTATGGTATTGCATGCAGAGCAGTTGATGTCGTTCTCAGCTGTTCTCCACAGCCTGAAATCCATGGAATTACAAACAAGGGATTAGGAGATCAGAAATTGAGGCTGGTGAAGTTTTAGAAATCCTCTAACAATCACTACTGACACTTTCTGAGGGTGTGGCAAAGCACCAAATCCTGCTGCCACACATGTAGCCTTCTAGCAGCAATACTCTCCTACCAGGGCTTCTTCACAGTTTCCTGCAACTTTACATAGCTGTCTGAATTGATCCTTTGGCCTAGTTCAAAATTGTGGGGCAACATAACATCACCCTCACTGGAGACACACTCAGAGAAACCATCACAGTTTGAGAGAAGTTGGTTTCCATGGTGTCCATACCAAGTCTCCCCACTTTTATGGTGTTCCAAGCATTGGAACAGCAGTCATAAAATTGACGTTTTCATACCTGGCATAATCACTATGATACAAGTGACACATTTCCAATATTCAGGTAGTTTCCAATCCTCCATCTCAGTTGACTCTTTCTACAACGTTAATCTTTATGCTCTCCAACACCACTAACTGTCCACCAATATGTCAGTGTCCCTGAAAAAATGGGGCATAAAAAATCATCAAATTTAGCTGGGCATTTGTGTGTGTGTGTGTGTAGATAGATAGATAGATAGATAGATATACGATGAGCTTCTTTCGGTTTCTGTCCACTAAATCCACTCACAAGGCTTGGTCAGTCCAGGGTTACAGTAGAACACACAATAGAACTAGTCTGGCAGCAAACTTGACAGCTGTGTCTGTGACTTTTGCATTACATTTAAAGTAGAAGCAACTGAACATAGATTTTACTAAAGAAGCTCATTGTTAAGGGTGAAGGCACATGGCCTAGTGGTTAGGAGCATTCAGTTCCCAACCATAAGGTCATGAGTTCATTTTCTGGCAGCATGTTGTGTCCTTGACACTTAGTTACACGTTGCCTCAGTCCACTCAGCTGACAACAATTCAAAGGGCCATTCTGTGTCGCATTGAATCTCTCCGAGAACTACATTAAGGATATGCATGTTTATGGAGTACTCAGCCATTTGCAGCATTTCATTTTACTAGCAAGTGAATGAACCAACTGGGATGCTTATTGTTGTGGCCAATGGGATGTTAGTTTCATATTGTATAGGGACACATGCATATCAATAGCTGCAGCATGTCTTTGGTTCATCTCAGTTTGGGAGTACAATTTGCAACTTACACTTTCGTTTATTTTCTTTTTTTAACACCTTCCTTCAATTTTGGTTTTTCAGATTTTCTTTAGAAAATCTATTTGACCGAGCATCAGTTGTATATAATCAAACATGAAGTCAACTAAAAAATAAAGTATAAAACTTGGTGCTTGTAGTCTTGCAAGCTGCATTGGTCAATTATTGGTTTCTCTGATAAAGTACATTTTGGAGAATCAGTAAGAGATACTGTGATGTTCATGCTCTCCAAAGAGGTTTTAGGATTTGGCTCCAATGACTTCATCAACTGGGAACTTGGTCCTACCCAAATTCTGTTACTTATATTCCAGGAAAAGTTTAAAAAATAATATAAATATTTACCTAACTTATTATTTGAATGGAAGAATATCCAAATACCTCTTCTTTAGGAATCAAATTTCCCTTATGAGATCCATACCTTGCAAGAATTCAGGATATCAGTTGAAGTTCATCAGGTATCAATCCTGAACCCCCTTCTATTTATTATAGTACTGGCCATAACAGAGGAATTCAATACAGGCTGCCCTTGGGAGCTCTTATATACTGATGATATCACCTTCATTGCTGAATCACTCTCAGAACTAGAGAGGAAATTCCAGACTTGGAAATAAGGACTGAAATCTAAGGGCCTTAAAGTTAATCTAGCAAAAACCAAAGTGCTAGTAAGTAGAAAGGCAGACAAACCTCTAGTCCCTTCTATTTGCAGGAGCATTGTAGGTAGAAACTTCATCAAATGCACCCAGTATAAGCTATGGACACACAAGATGTGCACCAATATCAGAAGGAAATAGACAGAGAAAGTAGACTTTGTACACAATAGATGTACAGGAGCAATACTCTCCAGCAATATACAAGAAATAGAATCCATTTTCTGCCAAATATACAAGAAATAGAATCCATTTTCTGACGTAATCAGGAGGTTGTCGATAGCTTCTGTTATCTTGGTGACCAGATTAGTTGGGAGGTGAGTACTCCAAGAGCATAGCAGGGAGAATAAGAATAAGCTGGGCAAAGTTCAGAGAACTCATTTCCCTGATAGCATCTAAGGGCCTCTCCCTCAGAGTGAAAGGCAGACTGTCTGATGCCTGTGTACATACAGCCATGCTACATGGTTGTGAGTAATGGGCTGCAACTGCCAAGTACATATGCAGACTAGAGAGGAATGAAGGAAGTATGCTTTGGAAGGAACTCGTGGTAGAAGCAGACACAGGAAAATGTGGATTGAAGTGGTGCGGTTTGACCTCCGAGCCTTGGGCCTCACAAAAGAAATGACCAGTGACCAAGACCTCTGGTGCTTGGCTGTACTTGAGTGGACCCGCCAAGTCTGATGTAGTAATACCTGCTGCTGCAGACTGATAAAGCACCCCTCAAGACACATCTCTGTGGTTGTACTTTTGTTATCATGACTGGAACATCCATAAGTGGCAGAATCTGGGGCCACACAAGTGGTACATGAAATCAGCAAATGCAGTTGAGGTAGTTCTTGGTGTAACCTTAATGGCACACAAAATCACCATAACCCTGTTTCATGCAAATGGCACACATGCAGGTGGCACATAACTCCACCTCTTGGAATGTTTAGCATTAGGAAGGGCATCCAATTGTAGAAACAAAGCTAGACCAGACTAGGTCTTCGTGCAGCCAACCAACCTGACACCCCCTTGTAAAAAAACATCCGACCCATGCCTGCATGGAAAACGGATGCTAAATGAGGATGATGATGATGAGCTCACATACTATAGGCACCATACAATAAAATGCAGGCTTTTTATCACAAAAGACCACAAGGTTACCACTGTATGTAATTATGCTCAAGTGAAAAAATCAGCTAAACAGTGAACCTTATGAAGTTATAAAGAATTTCAAATATATAGAGTTTATCATTTGAATCAGTCTTTTAAAATATTTAAAATCTAGATTCTTTGAATTTTTATTTAAAATCTCTCATTCCTTTATTTGCGTTTCCCTTTTGTTTTTGTCTTTAAAAAAACTTAATTTAGTTTTTATATTGTTGTTTCAATTTGTGACCAGAAATGATTGTCCAACTTATTTGCTGAACTTGTTGCTTAAACTGATATTTAGATGACATTTCTTATGTGAGACAACCTTTTATTTTTTTGTTCTTTAGCAAAGTGCTTAACAATAATTATTCAGCAGGGAGATCTTTATATGTAGCTTGTTAACATCTTTACTCCAAGAAAATGTGTGACTGAATGAAAATAGATACAAACAAGTTCATTTCTGGAAAGTTTGGGTAAAAGTGTTCTTTAGATTTTAGTGTTCCAATCCATTTTTGTTTTTTTTTACATTTCACTTCATTATTCAAAACACTTGAAATTATACACTGTTTCTAATAGTTGGCATATGTGTATATCTGTATTTTGTTTGCTTGTGTATTTGTGTATACATATGGACATACAAACATAAGCTCTTCAATGAAAGATTATTTATAATGTATTAACCCTTTCGTTACCACATTTATTTTGAGATGCTCTGAGTTTCTTTCAATTAATTATAAATATAACGAAGAATTTAGTAAAATAACTTAGTTATTATTAAGCTAGCGTTAAGAACATTAATTGTGACTAAGGTTTTGTGGAAGATTTTAATTCAAAATTTATGAAAACAAGACTTTTGTACTACAGATCCAGAGGCGGTTTCAGGCGGGTTGGTCACGAAAGGGTTAAACAGTATTCTTAAATTATTATGTAGCTGAATTATAACCTTAAACATTTTGTTTTATTGTTCATTTCTAAATTTCACAATGTTTTTATTTTATTGTTTTAAATAACTATTCACTAATATTTATAGGATTATGCCAAAGTAACTTCAGTTACTGACATTTTACTCTCTAATCTTTATTTTATGGCAAAATTAAATTCTATTCTTGCAATATGTATTTCTGAAAGTCTTCGTTATCACCAAATGACTAGTTAAGGAATACTAGTTAAGGTATTTGAAATGTATTTAAGTTAACTGCAGCCACTATTTTAAGATAAAAATAGCAAAAACTATATTATTGTAGGGGAGTGTTTTAAGTTGCAGATTACTGTAGTTTCTTTATATTCACTAAAGATTGTAGGACACATTAAACCAAAACCTGGATTTAAAGTCTTAGTTATCACATGCAAAATAGATATTAATGGGCTCTTACAGTTTAAGAGATTTTAGGCAGCTGAAGCAATATATAAGGACCTTACTAAAAGAAGTGAATATTACTAATATATAGAAATTAGTCTAGAAGAAAATGATAGCCATCCACAGATGTATAAAGAAATACAATTCATTTATAGATAAGCACAGAAGCAATAGAAGTATGTAAGAGCTTACTAATATCTGCTTTGTATATGATAACTAAGCTTTTAATTATCATATACTTGGAAAGATTTTTTTATAGACATATCTGACAGTTTGTTTATAACTGTAAATGGCAGGTTTGACTGTCAGGCTTTGTAATTTCTAAAAGCAGTTTAAAATATTCTTTTGGTCATTAAGTTGTGAAGCCAGTTAGTCTATTCTGCATATTTAAAAGCCATTTACCAGCCCTGTGCCTCCAGTTTTATATCATAAACTATCCATTTCGTGAATGGTGCTGCAATGCAAATCCTAATAGAGCCCAATCTAGCTGTGTTCAATGGTCAAAGAATTTACCTGTATGATTTATTTTATTTTTATCAGAGGAACCAGCAGTTCTGAACAAAATATCTTGCACTAATTGTTCTGGCTCTTTACCTTCTAATTTCAAACTTTGCCAAGATCAACTTTACTTTTAGTCATATAATTATTTCCTCCCAACAAAATTCCTGACCTTATGCCTCTGTATGAAATAATAATAATAATAATAATAATAATAATAA
>JACXVO010007249.1:537725-552214 GCA_015501135.1 Hapalochlaena maculosa
TATATATATATATATATATGTATATACATATATGTATTTATATATATATGAATACATGTACATATATATATTTATATATGAATGCATAGAGAGAAAGAGAGGAAAAACCAAAGTATGTTTACTGTTAGCTTAAAAGAAGGATTAACGGTTCGTTTGTTATATAATCTGCTCGTCTGCTTTACAGATAACGTCACTTTTTCCATTACAACTTGTAATGTGTTTAACGAATGAAGACACAAAACCTATTTTTCAGTTTTGGTGAATTCACTTAATAATGTAAGTTATTTTTTCCCAACTTTTGGGAGGAATATCCAGTAATGGATATTTTCTTCATTTGCACACATGTAGAAAATTCAAGAAATTGATATAAATGACCTTTCTCTGGTTCCTATGAGGTGGATAATTTCATAAATCGATTTTGGCGATAGCAATAATCAAAGAATAACCACATGGGGATTTCAGTGAAATTGACTTATGGATCAGGTAGCTTTGGTAAGAGATTTCAAAGCCAACGGCTTGTATAAGATAGGCTACATTATAATGCTGAATAAACAACCGGGTCCACTATGTCGCTGCATTTCTCTATGCTTTCTCAGCTCTGTATCACATACAAAGTGTAGGTTTAGTTTACCGTTTTAGTGGTTTTTGTCCATCTGATTATGCTAGGTAAATATGATCTTCGCTCAAGGGCAAAGAAAGAAAACAAATCCCGAATTTCTTAATTCTTCGTATGTGATCATGAAATTCTAACTGGAATTTTATCAACAAAATGATTAAGAACCATAACATAAAACTGTAACAAAAATAAATTGTTACAAAGGTTTTTGCCGACATATTTTGTAGGAGAGAAAGTAGTCATGGGAGAGAAAGTAGTCAGTTAAGATAATTCTAGTGATTATTTCACTCTAAAACTTTGCATTAAAGTCAGAAGGAAAAACGACGTAACTATATTTTGCTTGCCATTTTTCCTTGCGCAAAGTAGTTTTTGATCAAGAAGCAACACGGCATATGTTGGTGAATATAAACGTGAAATATAAATGTGAATTACTTTAGATAGCATGTTATTGAGCTTCTTATAACTTGGGCAAATAGTGGCCGATTCGTATGTATGTTTTGTACGTTAAAACAACGTACGTTGATTATATTACATTTTGGCGTTCGCTGTATAGAATATTACGTAGTTATGTATAATACATTTCAGAGGAGATAAATCGTTACTATCAACACGATGACCAATAAGTCCCAATGGCAAAAATAATCTTCAGATGTGCTGCAAATATTGACCAAAAAGCAAGCAATTTCAACAATGATGTCTCACAAAAGATGTCACTCTGGTCTACGTATGCAGTGACATGGAATAAAAAAAATGGTTACATTTGAGCACATAACAAAAGGCTTTGATAATGGTTTCCAATTTTGTCGCGCAGCCAGCAAACTTGAAGAGGGGCTAAATAGACAGTATCGAACCCAAAACCTCAGGGCGTCAACTCGTACTTATTTTATTGGCTACAAGAAAAGAAAAAGTAATGTCGACTTCGGCGAATTTGAACACAGAACATAAAGATAGACGAAATATCGTTAGTTATTTTGCATCATGCAGTAAAAATCCTTTTTCTTTATTAACCACAAGGGTCTATACATATAGGGAACTAACAAGGACAAACGAGGTGGCCAGACCAGTTCATTAGATCGACGTAGTATGCGAAGGGTCCTTAATTTATCGTCCTCGAAAGACTGAAAGGCAAAGTAAACGTTGGCTGAATTTGATCTCAGAACGTAGCGACAAACGGAATATCGGTATGATAGGCCCTTGTGGGCAGTAAAGAAATAAGAATATTTAGCCGTTGATCATTGATTCGGACCATATTTTCGAAGGTCATCACTGCTTATGAAAACTAGCGCTACGGAATATGCAGATGTTGGAGGGGTGAAGAAAACAAAACTTGGCAGAGGCGTTAAAAGGCAGCATTTCATAAGCGTTCCAGCACTGCTTCCAACTGTGGAACGCGCATCTAGACAGATGAATTGCTTTAAATAGGGAATACTTTGAAGATATTAAATGTGTAAACATGTAAAACCGAGTGAATTAAATAATATTGCAAAATTCCTGTTCATTTGTGTACTCATTTCTATGTAAAACAATCAAGTACATAAGCAAGTATAGGATATCAAAAGAAAGTTCATACACCCGAACATTCAGCAGTGAGATCTCGTTTGGGAATCTGGTCACTTTACTTTTCATCAGCCGTTATCGGATTCTTTTGTAGAATTACTCATCTCTTGGGTGGAAACGGATTATTTTATCGCTTCAGGTGTGACAGTTTCCCTCATCTCCGAAACGTTGTCATCCTAGCTAATTCAAGAATGTGTCACAGCGAAGCCAATCTTACTGTTAAGTCGATTTGGACGCTCTCTAATCGAATTGTGTCTTTCCGGTCCCATTGAACAGCTCTTTGTCTCTCATGACTTATAGCAAATATGTTTATTCGCAAATCAAAGGCTAACCCTGCTGTCAGTTATCCATTCACAATTACTTTCTCAAATAGATCTTCTAAATAATTAACCAGCTCTCTGTCTGCTCCAGAGTGCCCCTACAAAACATTGGCGTTTGTAATCTATAAGTTCTTTTAAGGACTAACCAACACTGGTTGTTGATCATTACCCCCGTCATCATAGTCTTTGCGTGGCTACTTTATGTTATTTTCGCATGGTGCCCTACAGAATACCTTAAAAACAATTTGGTTCATTCGATTATGCCTGGCAAAGACCATGTTGGTGCATTAAGGAAATTTGCTGGAATCTTATTGAAAGTTGGAAACGTTTGAACAGAGTAGCTATGTATTTGCGTGGATCTCCCTCGTGAGCTAGCTCCACACAATCTGAACGTCTTAAGCGATGGCGTTTTATATCCAGGAAACCGTCAAAATACCCGAATCAATCTGATCGGTCCCCACGTGTTGTAGAGTAGAATGTCAAAAAATAGCAGTTTAGTCTACTGTACATTTCCAGGACTATCAAATTACCATCAATATTCATACCTATCTATATCCATTTAAACTGTAGGCACAAGGCCTGGTATATTTACGGAGGGATGGACCAGTTGATTAGATTGACACAGTACGCAAATGATACTTAATTTTTTGATCACGAAAAAAATAGAAAGCAAAGTTGAACCTATCTATATCGTTCCATTAAAAATAGTGTGGAATACTTGTTGATGGCACTAAGATATTTCAGTAGAGGCCACCATTTTCACTATCGACTCGAACCTTGTGCGTCTACGCAAAGCAATCTTAAAGAATACTCTGTAAATAATGGAGGATAGAAGAGAAAAGTCTCACCTTTCTTGATCTTATGTTTGACATTTTGGTGTATCAACATTCCATTTTCTCTGGAAATCGAGACTGTAACGATGCACCTGCCAACATCATCTAGGTACATCTCGTACTCTCTCTTACTTTACCTCAACTGTCTATTATCAACTTTATTAATTTCGGATAGTGATAATTATTTATAAATGTCTCAATGAGAGACATTCAGCAACATTACCCTAGAGTAAAGATTACTTGCCGACATAACATGGCAGTCCTGAATTAGGACGAATGTTGCTGTAATTTAGCCCCATGAGTCATCGTTTCCAGCTAACAAGAGACGATATCCCTTGGGACTAAATTCCCAAGCCTGCCATTTTATTTTGCTGAGTAATCTTTGCAATTTCGGATACTCCGGAATTCACTAATACTTTCATTGAAAATCCGCCATTTTGTTTCTATGTCTTTCGTTTGTAAGAAAGCAATTCTTTATTTTTACACGTTGCTTACTAATTAAATTGGATAGGAGTTTAGTTAAATAGTCTTGTTAGTGGTGGTCATGGAAATACTTATTTTGCCTTGTTTTTTGATCTCGATATTTCTTTTGTTGGTTTTTTCCGTATGTCTCTCGTCGATTGATTTTCGTCTCATTTGTGTATTCTAATTTTGTCGCTGGTTGTGGAAATAGTTGTACTGCTAGTAAATATTTAGTTGATGTTGTGGATTTAGCGTTTTCTTGTATTCATTGTTGTGTTAGTATTTTTTATGCGTTTTTTTCTCTTTGATGCTATTTTTTTAGTAATTTTTTGCTTCTCTTGTGCTCTTTCTAACTGCTTATCACGAGACATCAGTTCGAATTTCTCCAACGAGAACGGTAAACGGTTCACGTTCTCTTGGTAGTGTTTGTTTGTATTTTTGCCTGCGGAGAAGAACTGGATTCCGGGATTGATTTTCAGAGAGATTTGAGTAGGAATATTCTCTGTATGACGATTACTTTATTATCCTCACTATTTTCCCCTAAATCTGTTGCCACTGTTTACAAAATTGAAGTTTCTGGCTGTTCTTGGTGTTTCACTTAATACCTTTTTCGTTTTGCAGCTGTTGTTGCTAATGTTATCGTTAATGTACAGATGTTGTTGGTGTTTAGGCACTTTCATCATTACTGCTAATTTGGCTGTAGTTACATTTAGCATACGTTTAGTTATTTGATGTGTAACGCATTTTTGAGACTTTTGAGAAGATTATAAGAACGCAGTCTACTAACCCCTAGATACAGGTTTCAATTCCAGGCTCCAACGTGAATTAATGATTAATTATAATAGAGATAGTAATAATATTTTGACATCTTGTTTGTTTGCACAGGTTCAGTTTTGAACCTGTTGAAGACACACGAGATGTCGAATTATCGTTCATTTAATAGCAATGGTACCCTTCTTTACATCTACATTTCGGGGGAGTTACCTCAATGCTATAAGAGTTACTGATAAAAAAGAAAAAATAATAATGATAATATCAGAAATGAGAGCCCAGGTTCGGAAATACGCCAAGACATATGGAGAAAGCTGGAGAGTACGTCAGCTGAAATGCTGTGTTTACAAGAAACAAGATGAGGACGCATATACATCCAATGTAATTGGTCAGTTTTTTTTTACGTTCTAAGTTCAAGGTCTGGTTTTCGACGCTTTTGGGGTCGATAAATGATGTTCTATTCGAACCATGTGGTCGATGTAATCGACTAGCCCTGGTCTTTCATCATAATTTGAAACCAGTGCTTATTGTCAAAGTAAAGAATTTTAGCGTCACCGTGTTTGTTTTGTGTATAATTTCAATGAATAAATATTTTCCTGATTGGTGTTAATTCTCATTTGTTTTCATAACTTTTTCTCATATCAAACCATTTACCTGTAATAGAGAACTGAGGTGTTGATAGCAATTAATTATAATTAGTGATTGGAGACTGATGCAGCAATTACATTGATAAATTTAACATCTTTCGACAAACTAAAAACAACGTTAATATGAACGTGTCATTTGCCAGAAATTAGCAAACATATTTGCCTTTTTATCATATTTTGACAGAAAACATTATCTTGGAGTAATAAAACAGCTTAGTATGAAATCATTTGTTAATTATTATATACAGACGTATCAAAGAACTCGTTTATCTTTTTAAAAAATTGTAATTAATTGCGGACCAAATTAGATCATATCCATAATAAACAAAATAACCAAATGGTGTAGTTTTCTTCAGTTTTTCTTCATTGATACAATGACACTAAACATTTTGATATTGTACAGGGTGAATAAACAGGAAAAAAACCTCCTTGATATCAGATATTTATATCAGATATTCATATCAAAAGTTACATAAATACGTTTATCTAAAGCTAAAGAAACTCTTTAAGATTTTTAATCTTTTGCATATTTTGCAGATTATTTTAACGTGCTTGATGGCAGTATAATCCACAATGGTGTTCACTCCACACACTCACATACACACTTACACACACTCACACACACTCACACACACACTCGCACACACGCATACACACATACATATATATTTTATATATATATATGTATATATGTATATATATATTATACACACACACACACACAAATATATATATACATATCTTTATATACGTAATCATAGAATTCTGCCTATCAGTGTAAGGTCCAATCAGATGATGGTGTGTTTAGTTATATCGGAACTTGTTCTTCCCATTTGTACACGAAAACAAAGTGCCATCAAACACAGCAAATTAGCGACAACAGACTTCGAACCTAAAGAAGGAACTATTGCCAATTAACACACCACTTGACGCTGGATGACCTCGAACTTGTACGAAGAAATTGCCAACTACTGCAGCGAATTATAGACAGAACTCGAGTTCACGTAAAGGAAGGTCGCGGCTTAGCAACTCACAATTGGATGACGTAAGAATTCGGAAAAATTCACCAAAATATTAATACAACTATTTCGTCAAACGAATTTAGGAACTCAAAGCATATTGAGACTAACCCCAGTAGACTGGAACTGGTGGCTGTAAGTAGAAATAGCGACGCTAAAGTATTGACAACTAAAAGAAAAGGAATTTCGTTTTGACAATATTTTTTCTTTAACAAACAAACAGGTTTAACTGGATATTGGGTCCGTTCTTTACGGATACCTAGTGATGAACAGATTCTGTGAGTACTTATTTTATCAGATATTTTTTTTTTGTTTCACTGCAAAAAGAAACTGTTTTTCCTGCCAAGGGAATTTTGTTAAAATTTCTAAACTGTTTAGTGTTAGTTGGTGTGTAACAAAAATAGAAAACTAAACGAGCATGGATGACTTTAAAACGGCCATGCTGCAGTTCATGTAATTACCGAGAAGCAACATAAACTACTGTTTGAGCAACAGAAAATTGCAGAAGAACGTCAGGAAAGAGCCGAAGAACGGCAAAAACAACTACTGTTAGAACAACAAAGACAGCAAAAGGTTGACCAGAAATCGGAAGAACGACTATCACTAGCGTTCAGTAAAAATCTTCGGGTGGACGACAGTGACATAGCTTTCTCCCAAAGTGCCACCTGGATCACCAAAGAAGTGTTTAATTACGTTCAGGACGAAGACAAAACGTTTGCAGTTTATTTTCGTCGGTACGAAGATCTTTTTTTAACATCAACTGTGGTACATAGGCGGATTCCAAAAAAAAAAAATCCGTTTGTTGTTAAGCAAACTGGGGTCTAGCGAACACAAAGGATTTGTCGACTTCATATTACCACGGAAAACCGGAGATGTATTTTTAACGAAGCTGTTAAATTGTTGAAAGAGTTATTCAGTCCTAAGATTTCACTCTTTCACAGGAGGTGGAATTGTCTGAATCTGACTAAAGATGACAACGAAGATTATCTAACATTCACGTCAAGAGTCAAGAAGCATTGTCACGACTTTAAACTAGCTGATTTAACCGCAGATAATTTCAAGTAGCTCATTTTTGTTCAATGTCTCGTATCTCCGAAAAACGCAGAAATTCGACGGAGGGTACTGGCAAAATTAGAAAGCGAACCGGATTTAACACTGCAGAAGCTAGCGGAGCACTGTCAGCGCATTGTTAGGACTAAAAAGCACTGGCAGAACATCGAATAATCCGGTGTCATTCATGTGCGCAATCTGCTAAACAAAACTAAACTAAATAGAACAAAAACTTCGCCGACAACCAAGATGGGCCGATACATACACAACAGAAAATATCCCTCACAAGCCGGTGTTATCGTTGCGGCGAGTTACACTGGAGTAACGAATATGAATACATAACAAAAATATGCTTTTCTCGCAACAAATTGGGGCATAACAGTTCGAAATTTCAAACTTAAAACCAAGCAAGAAACAGAATACAACTGACTTCGCCTGGGGGAAAATACGAAGAGAACACAAGAAAATATGTTATCTGAATATATTAAATAAAGATGTAAACATGCAATTGGATTCCGGGTCCGATCTCACGATAATAAAATTACAACATGGAAAAAATTAAATAGACCCATATTGAACATAACTCGCCGACTAGGAAAACCTGTAACAGGTGAAAGGAAAAAGTTCGAAGGGGAGATCACGACGGACAACACGTTCAATGGCAAGACAAGAAAATAAAATTGTTTATTCTGAAAAATACTAAAAATTTGTTTGGTAACGACTGGATGAAGAAGTCCAAGTTTTTGTCAGAAAATTGAAAATATATCAACGGAATCTGAAAGTTTTAAAGCTTCACTGAAGGAAAGCTTTTCACGTGTTTCCTCAGTGTGGTTGGGAAAATTCAAAAACAAATGTCGGGGAAATTTCAAATAAAAGAAAACTCGGGACCATTATTCAAGAAAAAATGGAATGTACCGTTTGCTTCAGAAGAACAAATTGATAAAGAGTTGATAGACTGGTCGACACTGGCATTCTGTCCAAGATTGAATTCAGTAAGTTGGCAGCACCAATGGTTTATCTGAGAAAGAAATCTAAAGAAATCCGCGTGTGTGCAGATTTCACAACGGGGCTGGACGACGCACTTGAAGACAACCACTATCCGCTTCCGTGTCCGGAGGAAGGTTTTACCTAACTGACTGCAGTGAAAAGGTTCTCTAAAGTCGACCTCAGTGACGTGTACATACAGATCCAAGTGGAAGAAAGCAGTTCCAAGTTATCGTGCATCAAAAATTATAAAGGGATTTTTTAAGTACGACAGATTGGCGTTCGGGGCCAAGGTAGCGTCAGCTATCTTCCAGGAGATATTGGATACGATGCTGCGTGACCTTGATTTCGCCCTAGCCTATATCGACGACATTATCGGTAAGTCCAGGTTACAACATCATCAATATGTGCATGAGTTGTTTTCAAAAATAAGTGATTTTGGCTTTAAATCAAAGAACACAAATGCTATTTCTTTTTGGAAGAGATCAAGTAACTTGGCCATGTTATAAACAAAAACGGCAGACGACCAGACCCTGAGATGGCCACTGCGATTAAAAATATGCCGGCACCTACTAACGTGTCAGAATTGTAAAGTTTTCTAGGCTTGGCAAATTGTTACCAATTATTCATCGCAAACATGCATGATCTAAAAGCACCACTAAACTAGTTGCCTAAGAAAGAACATAAATGGAATTTGACAACAGAGTGTCAGACTTCATTTGACAAAATTAAGCAAACATTGACCTCCGAAGTCTTCCTTACACATTTTGACCCCAAACTTGACATTGTCGTAGCAAACGATGTAAGCTCATATGGTTTCGGAGCTTTTATCTTACATAAGATACCTGACGTCACGCTGAAACAAATCGCACATGCATCTCGTACATTGCTTCTTGCAGAGAAGCAGTATTCCCAAGGTGAAAAGGAAGAACTTACTATTATCTTTGCAGTGACTAAATTTCACCGTTACCTGTATGGTTGATTCTTCAAATTACAAACCGACCACAAACCTCAGCTCACCATCTTCAGATCAAAGAAAGGTTTACCTGTATACACGACGAACAGACTGCTGAGGTGGGAAATAATTCTTTTGAACTGTGACTTTAAGCTTCAATATCTTCTCTCAAAGAATATCGAACACGCTGACGGACTGTGCAGACTAGTCCCAGCAAGAATTGAACGCTTAGAAGAAACTGTAGTTGCCTCGATCCGAACGGACGAGGAAGTCAAAACGATGTGGGCAACACTGTGTTAGAACTACCGGCCACTCTGCAAGAAATTAAGCTGGAATCAGAAAAAGACGAGTTTATTGCTATGACTAAAGGGACAATTCGAGACTGTGATCAGGCTATATCTAGTAGCCTCTCTATTATGGATGACATACTACTGTACAATCAAAGTGTCATCATCTTGACCACTCTTCAGAAAAGAATTCTGAAGTATTTCCATAAAGAGCATCTGGGGAGGAACCGCATGAAATGCGGACTTTCGTTTATTGTCGAAATATGGACTCCGACATCAATGACTCGATCGATTCATGCAAGAGGTGTGCCTTGGCTGCGAAGACACTTCCAATCACATTCAAAATTTGGCCGAAGACGGACCAACCCTGGTTCAGAATTCACATTGACTTTGCGGGACTAGTTGAGGGATTCCATTCTCTGATTGTCGTAGACAGTTTCTCTAAATGGCCAGAAGTGCTACGGTTGTAGAAGGCCAAGAACAGAAGTCATCATAAACTTTTTTATACGAACTGTTTGCCTGATTCGGAGTCGTGGACTGACAATGGAACGCAGTTCGCGTCTATCGATTTTAGGGACTTTTGTAAAACATATATCATCAATCACGTAACCGCAATACCATCCTCATTCCAATTGACAATCTGAGTGCTTTGTATACACGTTTAAATGAGCCTTGAAAAAAGCATGCGGGACACCTGTAGATAAAGCCTTACAACAATTTCTGCAGGTGTACAGGATTACACCCGACACGAACACTCCTACAGCCTCCTCTTCGGCAGAGACTATGTTCCACCGAAAAATTCGATCTGTTTTCGGCAAGCTACTTGCTAAACAGACCAAACCTGTTCGGACTTCGCCAGCTCCCAAGAAAAAACTATGCCCGTGGAGGGAAAGATTTTTAGGCTTATAAAAATAATTTATCTATTTTGGAGGCTGGCATCATCGAAAAAAGAATTGGTTCGACGGTTTGCACAATTCGAGGTCCAAAATTCTCGCACAAACTCCACATTAACCAAATGCGAAAACTACGGAAGAGGAACCTCATCAAGCAGAGGACGTCCACCCGATAGATACCGTCTACGACTGTTTTGTTTTGGAGCTAACCCAGCCTGCACCTAGAAATCGCCGTTCCGGAAGTAAAAGATTACTCAAAACCCTTCATGATTGATCTGTAGAGGCGGAAATATTGACTTCCTGACGGGGTGGAAATCTAGGAAGGGGGTGTTGTGGGGACATGGGATTGACTCGTCGATACTCCATATAAGATACTGTCTATTATGTATAGATGTTCAGTGCCATTGTGGATAAGCTCCACGTTACATCGAGCCTATTCCTGTGAGTTTCTGCTACCTGTATATATAACACGTTCGTGTTTGTTCATCTTACCCCGTTATTTGTCTTATATATTACGTGACTCACTATAGGGCCACAACATTTACTAAGACTAGTCTTATTCTTTAGGTTCTGGTTTCTAAAAGAACTGATGTAGTTCGCTACTCTCATTTTAATAAAGGTTGAAGAACTACCAATGTATCTGTATTCCCTATTCCTAGTTGATATTTTCGTCTGGTATACAACATCATACTCTGTGCATTTGTAGTATTTTATTCTAAATGACCTTCTATCCCTGAAGCTGCAACCATTAGGCTTTATTGTCATCTTGGACCCCTATTATACACATTGATATTGGTGTCTACTTTGTAAAACCTGTTTAATTTAATCTTATTTATCTTGCTGATATTACTGCCTACATTCTGCGTCACAGAAAATCCATATATTCACTATGTGCTATAAGTATGGGTTTTCCAGGTCAATTCCTAGAACTATGTAGTTTATTTATATTACTAAACCTAAGGATATTTTTCAACTTTGTTTCTGTTGCTGTGCCGCCCTCTTCATACTAGTTGGCCCTACTCACAGATCGTATGGTCTCATTCATACTTGGTCTGATAAATAGCTGATTCTTTCTTTGTAACCTGCCCTAGCTAAAACTTGTAATAATAATCTGCACTGTCCATAAAAATTCTTACGTTAGATGAGAGGCTAGAGATTCTCTTCGATACGTTAAAAATTAATGTTTTTTTTTTATTTGAAGGTGGATGGTTGCTAAATGTACAAATGTATTTCAAGTTTTCGTTCTCCTGGTGGCGGGTTCTATATTTACCTTCAAATGTGTTTAACGTCGTATCTAAGTAGTTAACTACTGTATGTTCATTTACTGTGACTATTTTCAATCCATATGAGTTGAAAATTTTATGCAGCCTTTTCTTATAAATCTCTAACTGTCTGGGCGTCTGCTTCTCTACTAAGAAGAAAGCATCGTCCTATATAGACCTCGTTACATCAGTGGAATATGCTTATGCAATTCATGCAATAGGTAAAAGCCTACTATATCAGTCACTTTAGCTGAGTAAGATACGCCGATTGGCATTTCGAAGCACCCCTTAGTGATTTTCTTATATATAAGCTGTTTCTATACTCTAATATTGATATCCTAGCTAACTTTACTATTTCTATTTCCTTCATCGGAAGTCCTACTTTGTTCTTAGCGAAAATTAATGCCGTATTCAATACTATCTTGTTAATTGAGGGGTAGTAGTCAGTGATGTCTACCTGCAATAGCCTACAATCGTTTTTACTATTAATCAACATAAACCAATTTATATCATCCATGGTTTGAACCACATTTCTAGGACACCTAATTGTCTCAGCCTATCTGCATACGTATATAGTATTAACTTACTCAGCCTCCCTAGGTCAGAGCTGCTCGGACATATTAATCTTACTGAGAAGTTAGTAATACAGTTCGTTTTGTGGTCCTTTATTGAAATCCTCGGTCTTCTTGGGATAATTGATTCTGTTCTGTCACCTAAGCCTAGCTTATTTATTGGTTTTTTTAGCTTTCAAGTTGATATTAATCAGGAATTATCTATCCACAGTCTTGAATGTTTTACATATTTCTGTGTTTAATAGCTTATCATATGTCTCTATGTCGATTCTATATGTGTTTCTCGTCTTGTCCGAGGGCAGTATCATTCCATCTGGTGACGCGAGTTCCTTGATTTTCTTATGTAATTTTCTCATATAGTTATTTCTTCTATTGGGATAATGTAAAAAAAAATATCCTAGTACAGAGTTTCCATATTCTGTTTTCAAAATCATTCAGCAGGCGTGAGGTTGGTGGGCTTCTATGTGACTTGAAGTGGTACTTCCATTCAGGGTCGATATCCTTACTCTGGTGGTTTTGCTTATGGTATCACATATCTAGGTTACATACATATATATACATACATATATGTATGTATGTATGTAATTATGTTTGTATGTATGTATGGATGTATGTATGTATGCATGTATGTATGTTTATAGCTGTGTGTGAGTGTTTGGTTTATCTCGAGTGAAAAGCCTCGGGAAAGATGCATACCCAGATCTCCATATAATTGACGATTTGGAAAGGAATAATGGAAGCAAAGTGGCCAGCGTTGATGTTTGGTTCATGAGACAAAATAGGTGTGATAAGATCAACAGAAACAATAACTTTAAGATTCTCTGAATGATAAGTTGTACGATGCATGTAAGCCCGGTGTAAGTGACAGTCTCGGTTCTAGAGAGGCAAAGTTTGGTGAGAAAATGTTTATATGCGAGAATGTAGAATTTATTGTGAAGTCATCTGTGAAGGCAATTGAGTTAGATAAACGGAAACAAATCTTTGATTACTTACTGCATAATTGGCTTCAACATCAAGTGAATGCTAATGAAATTCATTATATTCCTCATATTCCACGCCGATTGAGTTTTATGTGATAAAATGAATTACGTTTGTAATCCGGTGATTTAGATACGTAAGATGTAATAACTGTTATCCGAAGAGGTGAGAAGTAAAATATTCTATAAACATGCTGCGTAATGTTTCAGAGCAGTATTCTTGTCTACTTTAGACAGAAGGATCGAGATTTTGGAAGAGGGGACCAGTCGATTAGATCGCCCCTAGTACGGAACCAGTATGATATATGGCAAAAACAGCAGAATTTAAAGTCAAAGCAGTAAAAAAAAAACAGACGAAATATCGTTAAGCATTTCACCCAGCTTGCTAATTTTTCTGCAAGCACGCCACCTTGTTTTCTAGTATATATTCATTTCTAGTCTTTACGCAATACACGGGACTTTGCGGGAGGAAACAATCTATAAGACAGACTCCAGTACACTACTGGTTCTTGATTTATCGATCCCGAAATGAGGAAAGGCAAAGACGATCTCGGTGGGATTGAACATAAAACTAGAGAAAAAAATGCTAAGCATTTCACCCGGCATGCTAACGTTTCTTATTTCTTTAATGCCCACAAGTGGCGAAGCATAGGGGGTACAAATAAGGAGAGACAAGGGCTTGTGGAAGTCGATTAGATCGTCCTCACAACGCAAATGTTACATAATTTATCGACCCTGAATTGATAAGAGCAAATTCTAGGTCGGCGGAATTTGAACGTAATTACAGGTGAATTACCACTAAGCATTTTCACCTGGAGTGCTAACATCTCTGACAGCTCACCGGCATAGCTTCAGGTTAGAATTGAAAATGAATAACGATTGTAATAAGCAAAAGAGAAAATGGTGGAGGAAGCTGTGCAAAGAAATACAGTTAGAACTTGCTTTTGAAAAATATATTTCTATGTTTTGTTCTTTAAAAAAATATACTCGATAAATCTATAAACATAGTTTGGCCGTTAACATGAAAGATTTCAGCATATGGTACTGAAGAGAAAATTTAATGGGGAATATATATTCTAAGATATTGCTGGCGTGACTTGATAAATACTGTCAGCTTACACGATAGAATAGACAACGTTGGAGATCTTATTTCTTTATTGCCTACAAGGAGTCAACATAGGGGACTAATAACGACAGACAAGGTAGCCATGCAAGTCGATTAGATTGACACAAGTACGCGACTGGGACTTAATTTATCGTCACCGAAAGAATGAAAGGCTAAGT
>JACXVO010007296.1:269551-280946 GCA_015501135.1 Hapalochlaena maculosa
AGTAGTAGTAGTAGTAGTAGTAGTAGTAGTAGGCATTTTCCTTCTCTGCCAAGGATTCCCTAACCTTTTTCGGTTCCACCTGAAATGGAAAGTAAGAATGGAGAGGGAGGTGCTGTCGCCTCATTGAAAGGTGGGAGAATATGGTGAGGATGGCCCTGTGTGAATGGGCCTGCACTAAATTTGCACTTGTAAGGTTGGAGAGGGGTTGCTTTTCTGAGGTGCCCAATGTGATTGAAGTGTCCATGGTGTGCGAGATTTCCTTGGTCGTCCCCGATTGGATTCTCCCCCACCCTGCCCTCTCCATTGGAAAATTTGTTTGAATTCTACTGTTGCTTACTGCTTTTTACCCGCTCGTCCAAACCATCGTCTCTTGTTTGTTTCGTGTAAATTCTTTTTGTTTAATTGGGTGGTTCCTTGTGGCCACACTAGCGTAGCTAAGGACAGTCCCCTCCGGACAACACTTTTGGGTCTGCTGTAGGCAATGTGCTTTCTGTGGGGTCTAGAGAGTGGAAAATGGAAGGACTGCCCCGAGTGACACACACACTCTAGCTATGGCACTGATAAAGAGAGTAATCTTTTTCTTCTTCTTCGTCACATTATTATTATTATTATTATTATTGAGGCGGCAAGCTGGCAGAAGCGTTAGCACGCCGGGCAAAGTGCCTAGCGGTAATTCGTCCGTCGCTATGTTCTAAGTTCCAATTCCGCCGTGGTCGATTTTATCTTTCATCATATATTAAGTACCAGTAAAACGCAGGGATCAATGTAATCGACTAGTCCCCTTCTCAGAAATGTCAGGCCTTGTGCCTTCAGATGAAAGGATTATTATAGAAATGTTAGCACGCCGGACAAAATGCTTTGCCACATTTCGTCCGTCTTTACGTATTGAGTTCAAATTCCGTCAAGCTTGACTTTGCTCTTCATCTTTTCGAAGTCGATAAAGTAAGCACCAATTAAACAGTTGGGTTAATATAATCAACTTCCCCACTTCCCTCAAAAACTGCTAGACATGTGGAAAAATTTGAAAGCACACGCGTACACACACACACACACACACACACACACACACACACAACTTTCATCAACTAAATATGTTTACCTCTTCTCCCCCTCGTCATGTCTTATATATGTTCATTGTACTTAAATTTTTTTTCTGTTGAAACATCTGTTTTCTCTTAGACGAAAAGTCAGACCAAACCCGTCGGATGCCCATCTATCTCTCCACGTAACTTAAGCACGTTAACAAAACTGCGTTATTTTTGCCGATATATACCTCCACCACCAGTTTTCTTGCTCCACATCTTTTTCATGTTTAATTTATAAGATAGTAAATTATTTTTTTCGCTTAATTTTCTCCTGGAATAACATTTGGCTGTTATATTATCCAATGTGGTTTCTTTATATTAATATACAAAAAAGAACCTCGAATTTTCCACACACACACACACTATCTATCTATCTATTTATCTCCACACACACACACACACATGTATAAAATTTCACTTACATTTGATATTATTTTTTATTAATGAATTTCTTTTGTAAATTTCATTTATATTTTGTATTTCTCAATTTTGATTAAACTTGGAAAATCTAAATCTATGAATTAAAATTTAAAACGATTAAAAAAATATTTGGAAAAATAAAAAAAATTAAATGCTGCATTCTTATTTGAATAAAAAAAAATCTAAAAACAAACTCTAAATTGCTTTCGTTGGGAAAAAATGCCCTGCCTTATAAGGGGACATCTCTAAGAAAGCAAAGGTAAATATAATTGTGTTATGGAAAATGATATTTAATTATGAAAATAACAATAATATAAACACAAGTGGGAGGGAGAGTGAAAGGTAATGTTATAATGATAGTAGCGTGGTTATAGCAACCAACACAAGTGTGTGTGTGGCTATGGAACGAGTAACATCATCCGCCACTGTCGCCCTCCGACATCGTTGTCGTCGTCACTTGATAGACAACTTTTAAAAGCTCCATGTTCACCAGAACCAGGTGACGACGGATTGGATCACCACATTTATAAGCGGGTCAGACTCCATTCATTTGTTTATACAACAATGAACCCCGGGTGTTCATTGCTATTCATACCGAACTAGAAGAAATTCGCTGAGATTTTTACTAACACACAGCTGTATCAATGTCTTCTTTATTATTTGGTCACTAGTTTTAACAGCTCGGACGGACATCGACAGATTTTCATCGTAAGTATGAAAAACAAAATATATATATATATATATAAACTTTCTTTAGCGTTTCATGTCTTTAGCTGTCCCAATTCGTTAAACTTTGAAAACTTTAATTTCTCTATTTTTACACTATCACGATTGTTGACAGCCAGACTAGTTGTTACTTATATAAATTTATGTGAAAATAATTCAATACATGGATATTTTTCACTTCTAAGAGTTATATATAACTAGCAAAATAAATATAGTTAAATTTAAAGCCGATAATGTCGTTTATTTTCCCACCAATAATTACTGAAATAAGAAAGACAAAAATTAGCGTTAGTCAGCACTAAGTTCAACGATGACATGTTTGACAACTTTTATTTATATTTGGTTTAATTTTTACCTTTATGCTCTTAAAGCTACTTCAGTTTTCTTTTATGACATTTTTCTTAATTTAAACAAAGGAATTGTCGAAAAACTATGTCGATCATCGAAAAAAAATAATCGTATTTGTTTGTTTCTGTTGTAAAATTCCTATTCGGTCAGCAATTAGCGGTTAATTAAGCAGCTGAAATTTAATGATTACTGCTTAGTCCATTTCTTAAAATAGCCCATCCCGTGAATATTAATTTGCTTTTTAAAGAACCGTGTAAATGACAGCTAAAAACAATTTAATTTTATCGAGTAATTAAACATGTTCACAGGTTGTTGTATAGAGAGCTTTAAATATTTTTTGAAAAGAATTAAAATTTCAAAATAATAACTTGTGGGTTGGATATGAATGTATTTAGAATATTACTTGAATGTTTCCTCGTCACCAGAAACTTTTCTAACAGACACCTGATCCCAATAAATAAATGATTTTTTTTTTAATTAACACTTGTATAACGGCGGTAGGTGTAAAGTTGTAGTTATTCAATGAAAGTAGTATTGTGTATTTCATGTAGAAAAACTAGATGATTACGAAATTAAATATTCAGAAACTACTGTAATGTATTAATCGCCGGGGATTTACCATTTTTCATAGTTTTCATTCAGATCACTTTTTTTTATTATCAGCGAATTTTTATTTATTTTTTTAGTTTCGCATTCAATAATAGGAAATATGGCTGACTTAATTAAGTCCTCACGTGTGACCTGTTGCATTTTTAAAGGCATACAAACCACTTTAAGTGAATTTACGATAAATCTTATATTAAGGTTACTGATGAGCGAGGCTTGATGTGGGTTTCAGGCTGTTTATTTTCGCTTTAGCCTATGTATTTTTAGTCTTAACTGTCATACCATATTTACTTGTAAGCTTTCAGTCACCATCTGGAACTGTTTATAACTGAAGATAGCTGGGGAACGGCCAGAGAAGCACGTAGCTTCAGTGAAAGTACCTGTATTGTCATCTGTACAATGAAATTCTGCTAGTGTCCTCTTGTTTTCGCCGATTTTTTTCCAGATGCATAAAAATAAAGTAAATAGTTGTCAAGTTAGAAAAGTTAAAAGGCAATGGATAAGTCTAACACTGGTTTCGAAGTTCGTTGACTTATCATCCAAATTGTTAGATGTAAGTAATGTTTATAAAACGCCATTAGCATTCTTCTGGTTAGTTTCAAATGTTATAATCTAGTAGTCACCATTGGAGCGCCCATGAACATAAGCGTTCCAACCGTGACCATCCTATCTTTACACATATCGGAAATTATATTTTCCATTATATCCTTTATTATTATTTTTAGATTGTATGTTGGACTCTGTTTCTTTTTAAAGATATTTTAAGATAACTCGAATTTAACCAACAAATATGTAAAGGAGGAAAGGCAATCCTTGATATTCCGACTGCAACAAAAAAGGGAGAAGTCGGAAAAACGTCAGATGATGTCTATGTAAGGACTGGCGACGAGATCTTTTGGTATTTTTCTTTTGGTATAAGTGATGTAACAAGCAGTCTTGTCTGTATGTCCTCAAAAGGAATCTTCGCAGTTGGAGAATGAAAGATTGCCGGTGGGAACTAGTGCAAGTGACGGGGTACGTCAGCAAAAATTTACATAGCATGATTAATGAGTTTGGTTTAAACTATGGGGAGTAGAGCAATGGACTTTGTTGGGATCTAATTATTCATCTAATTGGAAGACACTAATTCCTAATTAAACTGATAAATACTCTTTTTATTTGGACCCGTGCTTCTTTTTTTATATTAACATCTCCCCTTTTTTCTTATATTAATATCTCCCCTTTTTTCTTATATGATAAAAATAGTAAATATAAAAGGGTGTAATCTGAGAAATGTGTTTGCTATTTTTAACGTGTTATACCATATAGAGACATACTCATAAATGGATAAGATCTTATCCATTATATTTCAAATGATGATTCTTCAACGTAGAAATGTATTGTAAAATATTAAGTATATCGCTATTCTTCAGTCAGAATTACAGTAGGTCACACACCCGGATATAATAAGTCAAACTGTGGGAAATTAAAGACAAAATACAGAGAGAGTATGGGGAGGATCTGTTTTTATCCGTGGGTAACACATATTTGCAGACGAAAAATTTTGGATGACTGGAATCTATTTATAGATTGCTTAATTGACTTCCCATGTATTCACGCTTACTCTCCCTCCTCTCCCTATATCTATCTACCTACCTACCCACCCTTCAATAACCCGTTTTATCTTTATTAATTATTGGTGCCAATATATATATATATATATATATATATATATATATTTCGTTATTACCTAAACATAGAGGGGACAAACAAGGACTGACTCCCCGGTATGTAACTGGTACTTCATTTATCGACCCCGAAAGGATGTCGACCTCGGCAGAATTCGAACTCAGAACGTAACGGCAGGCGAAAAAATCCACTATTTCGCCCAGCGCGCTAACAATTCAACCAGCTATACAGAGATATATATTTCTTTACTACCCACATGGGGCTATACACAGGGGACAAACAAGATAGGAAAATGAGAAGTTGTGGCGGAAGAGTACAGCAGGGTTCGCCACCAGCCTCTACCGGAGCCGCGTTGAGCTAAGGTGTTTTTTTTTGGCTCAATAAACACACGCAATGCCCGGCCTGGGAATCGAAACCCCGATCCAACGACCGCGAGTCCGCTACCCTAACCACTGGGCCATTGCGCCTCCACAGCTATACAGAGATATAAGCTATACAAAGTATTTGGTGCAGGCGTGGTTGTCTGGTTAAGAAGCTTGTTTTCCAACCATGTGGTCTTGGGTTCAGCCCCACTGCGTGGCACATTGGGCAAGTGTCTCCAACTATAACTCCGAGCGGAGCAAAGCTTTGTGAATAGATTTCTTTGATTGGAAACTAAAAGGGTAAAAGAGCCAATTGTGTGACAACTTGTTTGGATATGTTTACTTTACCGTAGCCTAGCAGTTTGTTAATGGAAACTGGCAGAATAAGTACTAAGGTTGTTTCACTAAAACTCTCCAAGGCGGCACTCTAATGACTGAATCAAATGAAAGAGTAAAGATACATACAGAAGTTCATATATGAACGTTTATTGTAGTTCTTGAAACACTTCATAATGTATTTGGTGATGTTTATTATTAGTATACGTCAGGTTGAGCGTGGTATCGTGGACCCTTGCAGCGCGTTGTTGCATTCACATTTATTGGTATATTCGCAGGTCCTCCTGGGCAACTCATAGCTGAATCCTAGTCTGTCCCCATCTCCACGAGATACACCCTCATCTGCTGTTATCGTATGCTTATTTTTTATGGTCATTAGCGGCCGAACATAGCAGGACAAACAAGATAAGACAATGATACTTTCCTTGGGTATCTGTGTCACATAGTGTGGTCGGCCCACATGAGCTGTCAAACTCAAACTGATCCTCCCGAGTCTTATTTTACGTTATATCATAATTAATTTTGATGCGAGTGGCGTACTGTTTTCACACTATACTATATGTGAAGCAAGGATCACACGAATAGTGTTAGATATCCACGTCTCTAGTTCATATTACATCTTAGATATACCACATGATCTACACGTGGTCAATTAAAAAGTTTGTATATTTTCCGTTGGAAGATCTCAATCTTTTTGAAAAAGAACTATTCTGGTTTCTATAGCAAGTAAAATAGTTGTCATTCCCTTATTTCTATTGGCAAATCTTTTCTTTTTTTCAAAAAGAACTAACTAGTTTTGTTTCGATGGCAAATGAATTTTCCCAACACTCATTTTTTTTTTACTTTATTTCATTATATGGTAAAATCGAAAGGAAAACGAAAAAATATAAAATATATGTAAAAATTGTTCTTTTAGGTAGCAAAAACAAATCAAATCAATAAATCGGGAGTTTTCCAGAAGCTCAGAAAGCGCATAGAAACAACCTGCTTGTAGGTAGGTCGGGCGGGGCTTGCTTACACACCACCACAACCCACGAGCAGGACGTGTGTGAACGAAACTCATAATTAAACGACACGGCCAAGTAGTCTGAGCTGGTGCTGTCAAATCATGCAAGTTGTGTGTGTGTGTGTGTGTGTTTTATCATTACTGCTTCGCTATACTCATATGCAATAGCGTAACCGTGGTAACGGGGAACACACCAATTGAAGGGGAGAGGCACAGAATTGACCATAAATACGATATCTTGAACTCCATATATAAAATTGCAATTGTAAAGATGGATTACCGGTATATCGTTTTATGCTATTATTGAAGGTGATGTTTGTTACCTTCTTGACTGAACATTTTTACAAACGGCACCAAAGAAGGTTTCGAAAGAGTAAACATAAAAAAAAAATGCATTTTGAATTACAGACTACCAAACCAACAGGGAAAGAAACCCTATAAAACGTTAATTACTTGTAACAAATAAGTTCTATGTAATATCATGGATTTTGTAATTGGGGAGGCGCATTTTCGCAGCTTGCACCCAATGTAGTTTTAACCCTATGCCACTGCTAATATGGGTCACGCAAAATTTGTTGAGGCAAGTTTCCTACGATTGGATGCCTTTCCTATCGCCAACTTTAGTAAGGTAATATTTTCCCATGACCACGTAAAAAGCCCTGAGTTCACTAAGCATGGTGGCTGGTGTCAAGCAGGGCATCTAGCCGTGTGCGTTTGCACAAAAATCCCTGCCAAAACAGACACAGTAGCCTAGGATAGTTTGTCTTCTTCCTGGTCGGCTCTTGTCAACTGTCCAACCTATGTGTTAAAAATGGACGTTAACCGATAATGATGACGATGACCAGACATGCCCCGGAAGATGAAAAATCGAGAGATGATGGACTCTACTTGCATGATGACGATGCTCGCAAGTATTAAGTGGTGTCAAGGCGCACAGACGTGCGCGCCCGCGTACACAAACGCGCACACAAGCTCAAACACACGCTTGCACACAAACATATATACACGAGCTTCTTTCAGTTTCTGACTGCTAAATCCATTTACAAGAGTTTGGTGATGAACCCAGGGCTATATATAAATAGAAGACATCCAAGACGCCACTCAGTGGGACTGAACCTGAAATCATGTGGCTGTTAAGCAAACTTTTTACCTCACAGCCACACCTGCACCCATCATATATTTAAATGTCTAATGTGATATGCTTAAAGCTTTACTATTTATAGAAGTGTTATAAATGCTTGGAAAGACCTTTGATCAATCCAAGTGAGCAACTGGACTAAATGTGTAAAGATTCTACTACATAAAAAGAAAGTGAAAAATACATTCTATTACCTTCCATTGTTTGTTTTATGATTGTATACTGTTTTTATTATTTAATGAAAGATTCAACGCATTTCTCCAAATTCTTTGATTACTTTTTTTTTCTATTTGAAAAGGAGAAACTTTCCCAAAATATAAGATCAGTAAACAATCTATTTAATTTAATACAATATCTTTTCTATTTTTATTTATTGACATCGCCTTACGTACTTTGCTTAATTTTTCACCTGCATTGATTCAAAGGTTTGTTTTCAAACTTTTACATCACTGAGAGCACTAGTAGACGGATGACTCAGGTGGAGGCAAAACAAGATCCTCACTGAATAGAGTGGCAAAGGGTAAAAGCTAACAAGCAGCAGCCACTATCACCAAAGGGTATAGAATTCTTAAGAGCAAAGTAACATTAGGGAATTTATTTTTTCTTTTGCATTTCTCAAACTGGGAGGTGCCAGTCAATTTGAAGAGCAGTCTTGTTATTCCAGAGGGCATAGTTGTAATCTCTCATAGAGCAAACATGTTCCTGCTCACCAGGACTGCAAAAACGATCACTAATGTTAAACCTTGCCCTTGGAGGACTGACTCAACATTTCACACCATCTAAAGTAAACCAAATGTCAGCCTTTGGTGGATGGGGCATTTGTCCAAGAGTGACACAGCATCATTCTTTAAGTCAGTTGTCACAGCTTTCATTCTCAGTTGAGGTGCTAATTCCTCAACAAGATTAGTCTGGAGCCCAGACAACTAAAGAAAGCCTCTTGAGAGATGGTAGGCACTTCTGCTAAAACCAGCTCAAGGTGGATGTTGTTCACAAAAGTCTGCAGATAGAGTTCTACTGCAGACGAAGAAGAATTCGGTCCTCACTGCCCTACTCCAGTAAAGCATACGGCCAGAGGGATGGAACACTTGTGACTCTGAGACGCCAGCTGAATCCATCTTTGTAGTGGAATGTTAAGAACTTGCAATACTTTGGAGTAGCTCCTCCAGCAATATTTCTGTTTCCTTGAATTTTAGACAAACCATCTCCAATGTTTATTTCACCCTTATTATCCAGAAAGCTGTGCTTTAGCTTAAAGTATGGTCGTAAAATTGAAGAACTTTAAAAAGAAAGAAGACATGAGATAACACTAACAATTTCTTCATTTGCATAAATTTTGTGAACACTTGAGAGGCATCAGATATGGTGTGCTAGAGGAATGACTGGTATGGTCATGTGATGCATATTGATAAGGACGACTGTGTAAAGAAATGCTGATCTCTGTGGAGAGAGCCTGTGGTAGAGGTAGATCCAGAAAAACATGGGGCAAGTTGCTGAAGCCTGACTTTTGAACTTTGAGCCTCGAAGAATCAATGACTAATGACCAAGACCTTTGGCGATGCACTGTTCTTGAAGACCAGTTAAGCCAAGTGAAATCCCAATCATATCTAATACTGGTGTCGCATAACTGGCACATAAAAAGTACGTTTTGAACATTGGGTCTTGTGGTAGGAAAAGTGGCAGATACTAGTGGCATGTGAAGACACTCCATTCAAGTGTTGGGCCTCACAGAGGCAATGGCTAAAACCTTTGGCATTATGTCGTGCTTGATAAGAAGACCCATCAAGCCAACTAAAATTGTGCTCATGGCAGATACTGGTGTTGTGCAGATGGCACCCATGCCATTGGCACATAAAATCACCCACTCTGCTCTTGGAGTAGTTGACATTAAGAAGGGCATCCAGCTGTAGAAATCATACCAGAACAGACTGGAATCTAATGCAACCTTTCAGCTTAGATAATGGATGTTAAATGACAATGATGATGATTTGCCAAGTGAAAGCTTCCCCTGATATTTTAGAGTTGTAGGATCACTGATTCTTTAGTGATTTGTCCAGTCTAAAATCTTATCCAAGTTAAAACTTCACTGCATCTTTTTTATTTATTTATTTCCCCAGAATCTACATATCTTTCGTGTTTTTTTTTGTTTTGGTTATTTCTAAATTATTGTTTCTTTTCCAGTTTTGTTTCAGTGTTTGTTTTTCTTAATAGCAATTTGGGATGTATAACATTTCTAACTTTATTACAATGAAATAATGTTTGCAAATTCTAATTTGACTGTTAACCCTTTTGTTACCATATTTATTTTCAGATGTTCAGTGTTTCTTTCAATCAATTTAAAATATAACAAAGAATTTAGTAAAATAACTCAGTTATTATTAAGCTAGTGTTAAGAACATTAATCGTGACTAAAGTTTGGTGGAAGATTTTAATTCAAAACTTATGAAAACAAGACTTTTGTACTACAGATCCAGAGGCGTTTTCAGGCGGGTTGGTCACAAAAGGGTTAAAGACTTTAAAAAGAAAAAAAGGAATTAAGATGGCTCTTGGTATAAAAGAACTCTTCTTCTTCTTGAAGAACAGGCTGAATATGAGGAAACTACCACATCATGTTCCATGAAATTTGTCTTTCATAATCATCATCATTGTTTAATGTCCTTTTTCCATGTTTAGCATGGACTGGCCTGTTTAAGTGAGGTCTGGACAGCCAGTGGCTACACCAGTTTCCAGTCTGTCCTGATAGTGTTTCTACAGTTTGATGCCCTGACACTGATGAATTTCATACTTTACAGTTCTGTATACATTTATTCAGCACATGCATATGTAAAGTGGTCTACATATTCATCATCATCATCATCATCGTTTAGCATCCTTTGTCCATGCAGGCATGGGTTAGACGTTTTTCGACCAGGGCTGGCAGGCTGGATGGTTATTATATATGTATATATTTTATCAGCTGGGTTTCATGATCAATAAGGTAAACACTCCTGTTTCAAAACATTTGCTGTATGTAATTATGTTGTGTGTATATAAAAAGGATACTTAATTTTTTAAGCCATAGTGCCAATGTTCAAATTCCTCTAATTACATCGCCAAATACAATAGCCTCAAAATTGTTGTATCTCTTGTTAGCCAAATAGACAATTATAAAAGTGTGAGGTTTTGACACATTACGACCAATTGTGTGCATGTCAATCAGTACTACGTTCAAAATTTACAAAATTTCATTGCACATTGGTTCTGTATAAGGGGTATGGTTATATCAAGCCCAATAATTCATCTAAGATATATGTATATCATATTGATATTAAAAGAACCAGATCCTAATCTTTCATTTGGTCCCTCATTTGTATGTGTATCTGTTTTAATAACCACACAAAATGCAAAAGTGTGAAAGGTTGGAAAAAAATTTGGGGGTACCTCTACTTTTTTAGTCAGAGCACCGAGTTCATCCCAACTTATCCAATGTTAACATTTAGATTTGTGTTCAGGACATTAGAGGGCACCAGAAAAATGTAGGAGGTTTGTGGTGGGGGTGCACAGTGGGTCCCAGCAGGAGTGAAGGATCTGTGCATGCCCTACATTTTTCCACGATAAATAATTGTTGTTTACTATATATTAATATTATAGACAACTTTTAACTTTCCGTAATCTTGACATGCATTTTTTAAAATATCCTATTGGATAGTGGCCATATGGCTGA
>JACXVO010007298.1:111079-121240 GCA_015501135.1 Hapalochlaena maculosa
ACACACACACAAAAGGAGAGTATTACCATTATACCGAGGTGAGAAAGTTTTGCGCAGCAACCTGCATCCCTACCCAGAGGATGAGTGATGCTGGTCTCGTAACTCAATAATTTTTCTTGTCCACTCTGTGTTCAGCCTTCATGGTGAGTAAAGTAAGAAATAACAGAATGGCATACAAAAAGTGGAAGAGGAAAGGGTATGAGATAGCAGTAAACAGATGAGTAAGGGATCGTCAAAACAGCATGTTTGATACGAGAGTTATATTCACTGCCATGACGTCTGTGATATGGTGTCACGATTCCTTCATCACCATGAGAGCCGAACACAGCGGGGACAGCACAAGTTACTACAGGGTCGGCATAACGCGTACTCCTCTTAAAAAATCCAGCATCTTCTGGTTGGGGAGCTGGGTTCCACACAAAGCTTTCTCACCTCAGTACAATGCTGGTACTCTCCCTCGTGGTGGGTGGTGGTCCGAAGATCAGCTCTCACCTGATTCACCGTGCCGGCATTCCAAGTGCAATGAGCGCCAGCACAGCTTTGCAGCTCCAGACCACAGGTGTCACCACTACGCCGAGGGATCTATCGCGACAGGTCTGCACACCAAGCGTCCATTCGCGGTGCAATGGATGAGTCTACTTTTTGCTAGAGGTGGACCTTGCCGAGGTGCAATGACAAGGTCTTTGGCCGAAGGGCCAAGAATAGTAAAACGTTGTCAGCAGCCAGAGATATTATGTGAATCCTGATGAAGCTTTCATGACAACTGAAACTAACCGACCTCTATGTGCGCTTGTGTGAATGTTCGAGTTTATGTGTGTGAGTGTGTGTGTGTGTGTGTGAGTGAGTGAGAGAGAGAGAGAGAGTAATCAAAAATATATACTAGAATCCATGTTATATTGCTTACGAGTTTAGCATATCGCGGCTATCTCGTACAGAGTGTGCTGGAGAACGGGGATAGAAATAAAGGAAGAAGAAAAGACACACTATCTAGCACGAGTTGATACTGACATGTCCACGTTTTTGCTTACATCAATCGGCAGCTAATTTCCATGGCGATGAAGGAACCGTGACACCATATCACAGACGTCATGGCAGTGAATATAACTTGGTTGTGATTACTGTATGTTTGAAGTTCTTTCGTATGTTTACATAGCGTCCAACGTCGTTTACTTCATACCACACTTTTATGTGTTATTATTGTACCTTTCGTTGATAAGATTTACTGAATGATTAGAACAAGAACTGATTAAATGCAAAATCTGTTGCATCCAAGCCAAAACGTACATAATACAGTTACTCTAGCTTCAGAAGACATATAATTTAGAAGTTTAAAAATTTCGATTAGCTGAGATCATTCATGCAATTTGTACACAAAACGTCCCTGCGGTCATCATAGAATCAAAAAACAGCAGGGCAGGGGAGATAATATCAGTCAAAGCAATTAAGTGAAACTTTTGGATGTTTAATTGTCTGAATATTATCACTTAATTTAAAATGTTTAACTTTGTTATATGTGAGACCCTACCGTTATATATATATATATATATATATATATATATATATATACATAGCAGAACGCGTCCCTGAGATATTTCGTTTTACTTAAAATGTATTATTAATATTATGTATTAGCTGCTTTCTCTTTTCGCTTACATTTCCCAGTATTTGTTGTTTCCATATAAAGTCTCTAGTTGGATACTAAGCTTCACCGATTCAGCGTAAACACTGGTTATAAAAATTGCATCCTATGTCTTTTTGTATGTGTATTAATATGTGTATGAAACCGAATATTCTGAGAATAGACGTAGGTGTTTAAATAATAGTGATTATGTGTAAACATGTGACAGTGCAGTGTTCTTCTGTGTGTCAGCAAAATATCTAAACGTCGGTGATGAAAATATTTTTAGACATCCATCGTCTATTGTTTCATCTATTGCTTTCTCCATAGACTTTGGTGCTTTTTTCAAAATTACTATTGTTGAAGCTACAGTCATTGTTATTACTGTCATTACTGCGTCTATTTTTGTTGTTTCGTCCCTTGTTTGACTTTATGGTGTTACTACACTAAAGTCTCAAGATGACAGATCTTTGATACGGTTTAGTAAAAGGCTGTGGAAATGACCTTTGTGAAGAGACCCTCCAGTTGGTGGCGAAAAAAGGAAGATGAAACCAAAAACCTACCCGGAATTGTTTGTTGTAACAGAGTGTACACAAGAAAGCCACTCAAGAGAAAACAGTAGGTAGTTTTGGGAAACTGGGCAACAAATAAATAATATCACTGAAATGAAAAGTTGCAACTACATAATTACTATTTAAAAATATTACTAGATCCATCTCTTCACAAATACTAGCAGCCAGGGTTTTAGTTGCTTCGATTGTAATGTTGCTCCATAATCAATAAAGAACCTGCAAAAATATCTCTCGATATGTTATTACTTCTTAAGGTAGCGTGCTGACAGGGTCGTCAGTACGCTGAACATGTTTAGCGGCATTTGGTCAATCCTTACCTTCTAAATTTAAATCCACTAAGTTCGACGTTGCATTTCCTTCTTTCAACAAATTAAGTAACAGTTGAATACTGAGGTCAATGCAGTCGGCTTAACCTCCGCTTCTCCACAGGTTGTTGCCCCTGCGCCAAATGTTCAAAGCAGTATGAAGTTACCTCGACCCCGAAAGGATGAAAGGCTAAGCCACCAAGGTAGACTTAGCATTTCATCCTTTCGGGACCGATAACTTAAGTACCAGTTGGGTACTAAGGTCGATCTAATTGACTACTCCAACCAAATTATCCGTCCTTGTTTGTCCCCTCTATGTCAGCCCCTTGTGGGCAATAAAGAAATAAGAATCGTTAGCACGTCGGGCGAAATGTATAGTGACGCGGGTCCGGCAGGGGGTGATGGTGAACCCTGCTGTACTGTTCCGCCACAACTTTCTCTCACTTCTATCTTTGCTATTCTGTCTGTCCTTGTTTGTCCACTCTATGTATAGCCCCTTGTGGGTAATAAAGAAATAGATATTTCATTTGTCGCTACGTACTGAGTTCAAATTCCGCCGAGGTCGACTTAGCCTTTCATCTCGAAGTTGATAAAATTAAGTACTAGCTATTTACTGGGGTCGATCTAATCGACTAGCCCGGCCACCTTATCCGTCTTTCTTTGTCCCCTCTATTTATAGGCTATTGTGGGTGATAAAAAAAATAATAATTGTTTGCACGTCGGACGAAACGTTTAGCGGTATTTCGTCTGTCACTACATTCTGAGTTCAAATTCTGCACACGTTGTCTTGGCCTTTCATCCTTCCGGGGTCGATAAATTAAGTATCAGCCGTGTACTGGGGTCGATCTAATCGACTGGCCCGGTCGCCTTGTCTGTCCTTGTTTGTCCCCTGTATGTATAACCCCTTATCGGTAATAAAGAAAAATAATATTAGCGACATTTCTTCCTCTTTTTTATGCTCTGAGTTCAAATCCCGCTGAGGTCGACTTTACTTTTTATCCTTTCAGATTTGATATGATTACAGTATCAGTTGCGTATTGGGATAGATATAACCGACTCATATCTTCCCCGAAAATTACTAGCCTTGTGCCAAAATTTGAAACCAACACGTAGTCACTTCTTTAGATTCTGATTGATATTTTGGCGGGTTTGGCTTTGCATTTCATCTTCCACGTTTGATTTGAAGTCACGTACTTAGCCTTTATGCAATTTGTACATAAAACCACCCTGCGGTTATCGTAGAATCAAAAAAATCGCGTGGTAAGGGAGATAATATCAGTCAAAGCAATTAAGTGAAACTTTTGAATGTTTAATTGCTTGAATGTTATCACTCAATCGAAAATGTTTAACTATGTTATATGAGGGAGCCTCATATATTTATAGCAGAACGCGTCCCTGAGATATTTCCTTTTATTCAACATTAGAAATCAATATAAAATCAATAGAAAATACCTCTTTTATGGCATTTGGAAACTATTATTATTGTTCACTCTAGATCGGTAATGTGGCAGAATCGGTAAAGCACCGTCACAATATTTCTTTGGTATTTTTATTTTGCGATTACATTTGACCGAATGTGTCTTCGAATTTCATGATTTTCATCGATTAAGTGAGAAATAAGTCAAACACTGAGGTGGATTTGATCGACCTTATATGATAGGGATTATGTATGAAATCATTATTTCTTCATCGGTCGTTCTTGTAAAGTTTTATATTGATATATTTTATATCTTTCAAGATTATTGCCATATATTCTAGAGATGTCTTTGAAAAAAACAAAAAAAAAACTTTCTGTGTTTTGATAAGGTTGTTTATCTTTTAATACGATAGACATAAAAACAGAAACTGTCGAGGAGGAGGAGGTCATTGATGTTCCTTTGGAGGTCGATATATTGTTCAAACAATGTGGATAAAGAAAGAACTGCAGAGGCTGCCAGTCCGGGGCGGGGGGAGGGAAATCTGGAGAAATGTTTTTGTATGGCGAGTGGCAGATGTCACGTTGGTACTTTGATGACCAACTAAGGTGGAGAAGTGATATTACTGACTTGCTAATTTAAAGAATTGAGGTCACTGATGTATCTTAACGAATAAATAGCGACCTGACATGGTTTGCCACCGTCACACGCATAAATAGATAGATAAACAAATAAATAAATGAACAGCAGGCCAACTAACTATAGATAGTAAGTTGATGACCATAAAGCAGGTTTTAAAGGAATATTTGGCGGCTGCAGATATTTTCAGCGAATACATAAATGTAATTTCGTTGGTTCATGTGGTAGACATCTAAATTAAATTATTGTAAATTAGAGGGAGTGTCTCGAAGCCACTATATTTTGAAGTAATATCATCACGAGTTCAGTTTATGAACAAAGTTCAGCAATATATTTTTGCCATTAGCAACTGAGCGGATATTTAAAGCCCACTCTTTAACACTTAATTAATTTCGATTTCAGAGTTGTATACCTTGCCTTTCTTGTTATGTTTTTCACATTACCGCTATTAGAGTTTTCAATTTGGGAAAGTTTTCTCAGTCATTACTTCGAATTGTCTCATCAGTAATATTGTTCCCCCGAAATAATTCTTGTATCAGTCATTTAACTGTCTGGTATATATGAATAAGAAATATATATATATATATATATATATATATATATATATATATATATATATATATATATATATATATATATGAATAAGATTATGTGTTACTGAAGAAGCCTAATAATCCCGAAACATGCCTGCATTTATCATATTTTTACGACAGAAGGCACTCACACTCCACTGTATGAGGCCCATTAACTTTTAATTCCTTCGCATTTCGCAGTTGACAGAAATTAAAACTAACAGTTTTCTTCTTTAATTACGATTTCGTTCATTCATCGCTAGATTAACTATTCTAACCTCCATACTTAACTTTTAATAGTAGCCTTACATTTTATGTCAATTACAGAAGCTCACTTCCACGTCGCTGTATGAATTCTCCAACACGGATGTTGTTGCTTTCTTCTACAATGTTGTTATTGTGACTGATGCTGATGCTGATGATGATGCTGCTGCAGTTGCTTTCTCAACAGCAGAGGTATCACTATTACTGAAATTGCTGTTATCACTGCTTTTTGTTGCTATTGGTGGTCTTGCGTCTGATATGACCTGGCAATGTACATATATTCAGTTAGGTTAGCACAAGAACAATTTAATAGATCTCTCAATTTCTCCCTTGAGTATGGCAGTTTCAGAGATTATCTCGCAAGATTGAACTAATGTTATCAGCGACCTTTCTTTCCGTTTCGTTTTTCTTTTCAAATTTCGCTTCTGATGGTATTGATATCACTGACAATAATGTTGATTTAGATTGTGTTAAGGATGATGGTTTTAAGGTGGAAAATTACTCCTATTATCTTCACATTGGTCATGACGTGATTATAACTACGTTCTGGCCACTTTTATTGCTTTCTACCGTGATGGTAATAGGTGTTAGTAATAATGAAGGTGTGGGCGACCGCCATGGGGGATGAGCATGACCGTTAGCTAGCGAGAGTAATAGTTTGAATGGAGCCACTAAAGATAATCACTATCGCTTTTCGCTCCTCCTCTTACTTCACTTGATCATGTATGTCTCCGCTATGTTCAACGTGGTTAAACCCAACCAGATTTTTATCCAATTACTACATAACGCTTTAAAGAAGAGAGTGTATTAAATCAATGTAGTTTATGATAATCCCAAAAATACCTACGGAAACAAGTTTAGCGTGTTAGTTAGAGGGCTTTGAAGGAGTACAATCGTAAACAACCCGAGGTGGAGTGTTGAGAAGAGAACGAATAGAGAATGTTTGATAAGCTTTAGCAACGGAGTAGAAAAGATATATTGAAAGGGAGATTAGAAACAAATCAAAAGATAAGTGGGATAGATTTCGTGACTGTCTTACTGGCAACAAGGATTCTATGAAGTATTTCCTAAGCACGAAGCATAATGGTTACGTTGTCAGAGAAAATGTGCGCGTCTCGTGATAAGAAGAAATATTTCCATACAAACATGTATAACTTTCTTAAGGTACTTTGCTCAGCTAATTACAGCGAGTGGCAGACCGAAGAAAGTAAGTGAACTTTAAGGCTTAAATCTGCGGTTTGCCAAATTTGATGGGTCGCGAGTGCTGAGAAGAAATGATCCTTTCTGCTATATACAAATGGCCTGAAATACCAGGGGGTGGGTAGTCAAATACATCGACCCTAATATTTCACTGGTACTTAATTTATCGACCCCGAAAGGATCAAAGATACAGTCGACATCAGCGAAAATTGAACTCAGATCGTCAAGGTAGACGAAATACCGCTAAACATTTCGCCCGACGTGCGAACGTTTCTATTTTTTTATTACCTACAAGGGGCTACACATATAAAGGACAATACAAGGACAGAGAAAATGGCCAGACCAGTCTAACAGATCGATCCCAGTCGTCTCCATGGTTGTATTTTGTTTTGAAATGTTTTGATATGGCTGTAAGTCTTGCAATTTCAACTTAAGGTCATTAAGATATGAAATAAAGTCAACAAAAAGAGTTAGATCCCATATCCATCCATCATCATTCAATTCAGGCGGAGATTTTCCTATCATTTTCATAACTGTAAAAATTTCACTCTCCACCTTATAAAATAGTTTCAATATTTTTTCTTTGTTCAACCATCGCATCTCACAATAGTATACCAAATCCCGATACTCTGCCTCAATATCCTCAAGAAATTCCTTTAACTGGTGGTTGTTCAACGCTCGAGGTTTTATAAGATTTATATTCGAAACAATCTTGGTCATGACTTGTTCAAATTTGAAGGACTTGGCGCACAAATTCTCCTGATGAATTCTGCAATGAAAAATGAATAAATCTTTTGTATCTGTATTTATAGAAGTCAATTCCAATCTGATTTTCAAGTAATAAAGCCTGATTTACTACCAACCATAGCAGGAATACCATTTTTTGATAAACCATAAAGGATTTGGAAATGTAGATTAAATTCGGCCATTAACATTTTCTATTCTTGAAAAACATATCCTCCCTAATGGTGGTATCTTTCATTCCCCGAATACGAAGGATTTCTTCCGTGATATTTAAATCATCATTAATTCCACGTAGAAAAAACAAGTTGGGCTGTATTTGGCACATCAGTAGCTAAGGAACAATATTCAAAAATGGGAAGAAAGTCTTTTCAAACCTAATTCGACATTAGTTGCAAGTTCGTTAATCCGTCTTGTTACAGTTCTACGAGACAAACTAATGTTATCATTTTTTTTTACTTGAACAAAACTTTCAGCTACTGCTTGTAGGCATTCTTTTACAAATTCATCGCCCGAATAATTTTTTGAATGTTTTGCAATTTTCTCGCTAATGATATAACTATCATGAACATTTTCTTTATCTTCATGTGTCTTGATAAAAAATTTCTACCGTTCTTTCAAATCTCTTATTAGATTTCAGTTCCTTGTTTCCTACGTTGACCGTGAAAACTTTCATAAAAAGACGAGTCTTTGGAGATGAAGTGTCTTTTTACATTATATTCTTTAACGACGGAAACTCATTCTGGGCAGAGTAAACAAACTGCTTTATATTTGATTTGTATGAAAAAATAATCATTTGTTCACTTTTCTTAGAACACTTGGCATCCACTTTTCTCTTTTTAGATGACGATATTTGGTTGGACAATTCGAGGAGAAATATAGATAGTGGTGATAAATAATGGAGCATATCTTGGAGAAGGAAATATAAGCATTATATAAGGAAATATATATACCGGATGAGCGGAAAAAGAATGAGGAACGATGTGTATGGTTAATATTCTCGATAGCCAGTTGCAATAGGCTTAGAATGTCTTGAATTAGTAGCTTTGTTGTTCACTAAACTGGTTATTCCTTTTTGTGTGAAGTTGAGTGAGCGTGTGAATAACATATTGAACTTTCACAAGTGTCGAGAGGAGATAGGCTTACGTATTGAAAGTTAGCTACTCACTGACTAGTAGGGCTTATGTCTAATTTCATTTTATTACTAATGGATCCTGTCTCTTTTACGGGTAAACATGAGTTTCGCTTTCTCTATTTTGATTCTACGAATTTAATCCTTTCAACTATCCTAGAATTTTTGCTAAAGTGCATTCTATGAAAACTTGTTTCGTTTTTGCTCATTTGTGCTACAAGTTGGTAAGACTACAAAATTACCCATTTCACAGCCATACTGTGATAGGTCTTCACGGAACAGTAAAAAAGGCTTTGTGGACCAGAGCTGGTCTGCGGGCCATCGATCACCCATGCCTGCCTAAAGCTAACAATTGCAGTAGTATGCATGCATGCATGCATGCATGCATGTATGTATGTATGTATGTATGTATGTATGTATGTATAGAATAGGATGTATTTATGTGTGCCAATATAAATAGATATATATAAAAGAATATATGAACACACGAGGAAACATTTACCAGGAGAGTTATTTTTCTAAACGTTTCGAAGGGGGATATAAAAGTTACAGAGTCATAAATGTGTATTAAGGCAGACTTTTGTGTAGAGCTGAGTGAGATATTTTTTTGTAACAGGCAAAAGGTACTTTACGGTCCCTTTCAATTAATTAGTTGGTAAATGTGGAAATGGTCAGTCTTCAAAACTTTGGTCAGTCTTCAAAACTCATTGAACGAGAACAGGTGGGAATCTGACTCGGAAAATTGGATAACGCGGGGAGCTTGAGCTCCCTCGACACACAGATGACAAGACGCATCTCAGTTTATGAGTAGAGTGACAAATAATACAAAGAAGCATTCTGTCACCGTAGAAATTCAGGCTGCTACTAAGCGCCCACCCCCAAGACAATGCGCAAGTCTCATCTGAATAAAGTGGGACAGGGAGGACCAGAGAACTAAAAGACTAAAAACTCTCGTGCTGATGCAGCTGTGCCATTCACTCTTGTTCAATGAATCCACAACTGCACCAGTTCATCATGGATAGAATTGTAATTTATAGTTTACTCGTTACCCGATCACTTTAGTGTCTCATACAGTCTGTTTCAGTTTATTCTTTCGTATTTGGAGTATACTCGTGTTTTGTCCGTCATTATATCTTTAGATTTGCCTGAAAATTACTCAAGCTTGTACACTGCTTTAGGTATTCATTCATGAACAGAGGGAAGTGATAATAAGATCTAAAGAAGGACTGACTTTCAATAGTCACTTTAAAAACGCATTTTACACCATTATTGGATTATAAAAGGCAACAACCATATTAATTGTATCACCTAACCAAACTGTTACAGGTGTGATGAGGCATTTCGTTTTCTAACAAAGTAACGCTTTAGATTTATGACATTTTTGCATAAGGAACTACACACACACACACACACACACACACACACACACACACACACACACACACACACACACACACACACACACACACACACACACACACACACATATGCATGTATGTATGTATGTATGTGTGTATGTGTGTATCTATGTGTGTATGCTTGTGTGTATGTGTGTGTATGTCTGTGTGTGTATGTGTATGTATGTATGTGTATCTATGTGTATATATATAAGTATAAGAATATATGTATGTATATGTATGTATGTATGAATGCATGTATATATATATATGTGTGTGTGTGTATATATATATATATGTATGTAT
>JACXVO010007320.1:809846-830479 GCA_015501135.1 Hapalochlaena maculosa
TTGAGTTCTTTATTTGCATGGATCGAATCCTAACCCCATAACACTTTTACATGTTTCAGTCATTTGACTGCAGCAATGCTGGCACTGAACAAATTGACTCCAAGACTTATTCTTTGCAAACCTGGTACTTATTTTATTGGTCTCTTTTGCCAAATCATTAAGTGACAGAGGCATAAACACACCAGCATTGGTTATCAAGTGATAGAGTGGGGCCAAATAGACACAGAAACACACACACATTATATATATATAAATATATATATATATATATATATATACATACATACATATATACACACACACAACAGGCTTCTTCCAGTTTTCTGTATACCAAATCCACTCAAAAGGTTTTGGTTGGTCTGGGGCTGTAGTAGAAGTAGACACTTGCCCAAGGTGCCACACAGATGGACTGAACCCAGAATTGGTAAGGAAACTACATACACACAGCCACTCCTGTGACTAAATCAACATTTTAGTTAAAAATAAAAAAAAAACTTTCTTACCTTGGAAACAGTGGAAATTGACTGCTTGTAATAATAAGAAAAAATTGGTTCTGTGCTCTGGGAATTCCTCAAAATCCTAAAAGTAATCCAGGTAAGAAATTAATAGTGATTTGCTACATTAACACAAACATCAATCACAGAAAATAGAATGGTTTATTTAATTCACTCCATTACAGGTAAGGGTTCTATTTTAACAATCATAAAGGCATGAAAGAGAAAATTAACTCAGAACATAAAACGCATATAACTGAATAGTGTTAAGGTATTCAATGTAGCCCTCTACAATTTCTGCCATTTACTGAGACAATGCTCATAAGATAGTTATTATAGATCTACAATTTCTACCATTTATTGATAAACAGAATGCAGGGACAGAAAAAAATAAAAATATTAACTAGCTGGACCTATAACAACTTCCCAGAAAACAAAAAAAATGTAAGCATCTGTAAATTGTGAGCTGGTGCCATGAGTAATGCTTCTATATTGTGACACTTACAAAATATAGAAATAACTGTATATAATCCAACCAAAATATCTGTTACACAAATGGAAACAGAATTACTATTTAGCCTTAAAATATATTGTACATATTCAAACTTTCTTGGTTTAGTGGTACAGAAATTTCCCGATATTCTTTTATTCTTTTCATTATTTCAGTCATTTGATTGTAGTCATGCTAGAGCACTGCCCTTTAGTCAAAGCAATCAAGCCTCTGGACTTACTCCCTGTAAGCCTGCTGTTCTACTGAACAACTAAGCTATAGGGAAGCAAGCACGCCAACATCAGCAGCCCAGTGATGGTGGTTGGGAACAAACACAGACACCAACACACACACACATAAATAAATATACACACACACACACACACACAGATGATGGGCTTCCTTCAGTTTGCACTCATGGGGCTTTAGTCAGTCCAATTCTAAAGTAGAAGACACTCTTTAAAGTATTGAGTTGAATTTTGTGTAGCCAGTTGTTGACAACTTTTCTCCCCCACCCATTTTCTGTGATCTTTTCACAGCTATATCCTGTTCAAATTTTGAATTAGGTTTTGTATAAAAAAATAAAAAAAAAGGAACAGAGGAGGCTTGTTTGCAGTTTATAGAGAAAGCATTAAACATGCCTGGAAACCTGGTCTCCTCCAAACAACCAAAAGATATGAAGAACTATGAAAGAAAAGTGAATAAGGACCAGGGCTGAGGAAAAAAAAAAGAGAAATTTCAAAATGTCTTTCCCCCTTCTTCATTGTTAAAAGTAAAAAGCTAGAAAAGATTGATTGTATTTCAGTCTAATAGTCATTTTAAATGACTGAGGCTTTCCTTTCTCTGTCGCTATCACTTCAGCCAAAGGTGTGGCTCAATGGTTACAAGTATTTGGCCCATGATTGTAAAGTCATGAGTATGATTCCCTGGAGCTTTATTCATAATGTTATTGTTTTTACACCTGTTAATTAAATTTAACTGCCCATAAAAGTTAAATTTAATCCGCAAGATCAGCTAAAAATTACATAAATATAAACTACTGGCATATAAGCACCCGTTTACAAAATTTTTAATTTGTTTGTAAAAAATTAACAAGCAAATATTGTAGACCTCCCACCTGAATAAATCAAAATTAATGAGAACAGATAAGCCATTACATTTGACGAATTAATCTGAAAACAAGAGTTAAACTAACTCAGGTCTTGAATAACAAATATTTATCAACCCCAAAAGAATGATACTCAAAATCAATCTCAGTACAATATGAATTTGGAATGTAAAGTAGGCACATGTGTGTATCTTGTATTCTATTTTTTGAGGGTTTCAATGAAGGAGAATCTGAGTCATCTCGATGTTATCCATCAAAAACATCTTATGTTTGAACTTAATAATAACATTATGTAACCCTAATTTTATCCCTTGGGTATCAACTGTTATTTCCTATTTGCTTACCCATTACAATGTATAGAAAATGGCTAATATTTCCTTCAAACATTACTTTTGTTACAACCCAAAGAATCCTTATCAACACATGGCTATGATGGCTCATGATCAGAGATGCACATATTTTTAACCACTAAACGACAAGCTCAAGTGGTTGTGGTCAAGCAACTGACAAGCAAATCAGTGATACTGAGCAGAATATTTGCTACAATGGTATTTCTACTTCAGCAACTCAGTGCTGAATCTGTTTGAAATGTAATGGAAAATAAGCCAGTTTCAAAACATTGATGTCCAGATCACAAAAGCAAAGTCTGAAGGGAAAAGCAGTCATTTCCTTCGATTTCTAGATAGACCAAAGACAAACAAAATGAAAAGAAAAATTATAATTTTGTTACACGGTGTAATTATTATAAGAATGAAAATAATAATAATAATAATAATAATGATAATAGTATATTTCCAAAATTTTAAGTTGAATTTATCATTATATAGAATGACAAATTTTTAAGAATACAAACCTTGTTAATCATATCTAGAGTACATTCAAATACAGCATCAAATATTTGAGGAATTTCTTCTGTTATATGGCTCTATAAAATATTTTAAGCAATATTATAATCAAAATACATTTATGAATAACAAATTCAGCTTATATAATTAGGAGTTAGTTAGATTATTTTTTAACCTTTAATTAGCTAAATGAGATATCTACAAACATATGCTTAATGCTTTTTGCAGAGAAGGAATATCATTTATGGAGTTGGAAGTATTTAAAAAGTTTAAGAATGATAAGCATTCACTTTCAAAGAAGATCAATTGTTCAGTTCATGTATTCCTTATTGAAATTGATTCCAATCTTTCTTTTCGAATTTGCAGAATCTCATGAAATGTGACTATGAACAAGCAAATTCTTAATAATTAGTGAATCACAAAATCAAGTGTATATACTGCTTAAAGATAAACTCCAGAGTTTTCATGCAATTACATATCAATATGTATAATTATTATTTTCGTTTTCTTTCAGTAGAAAATCAAAGTATTCTTACAATCAAATGCAATTGTGCAAGGGCATATCACATTATGGGAGATAACTACAATTTACACACACACACAGAATAAATGCCACTAAGTATACGAACTTAAACATTTCTGGATTGGTACCCAGGTGCATGTTTAGGCTATGAGGGTAGGTTGGACTCCAAACCATAATGAAAGGCAACTCAACCAGGAGGTGGGAACTAATAGAAAAGTTTAAGTTTGTGGCACCAACTTTCTGCTACCAGCATTGGTAGTCTAACAGCCAGACTGTAGGAACCACAATACATCAAGATCAACAGATGTATCAATTGAATATATTACACACATAAAGAAGGTGATAGTCGGGTTTGAGTTAAGGAAAGGTAAATAATGAATATAATTCAGTATTTCATATGAAGCAGCAGATGCAATATGAATACATGCAAGAATAAGTAAAGCTCTGAAACAATAAAATGAAAAAAAGGATGTGCAGATCTAAAGAAATAAGCATTAGAGACATACTAAAATGAAACTGGAATAGAAAAGTTTCCTGAAGAAATTTTACTTCAATTTAATTTAATAATCAGTTTTTATACATTTTAATAGGATAGATATATGTTGTTACAGGGGAAATAGCAAACAGTTGTACAAGAATAAACAATAAAAGAAAAATGTTTACCGCTAAAGTGTTAACTATAGTGGCCATGGTACTAAGAACTTCTGGTTCTCGAGCAGCAGGTACATTTCTCTGGTAGTCTAATAGTACAGCATCCAGCAATGGAGGAATAAAGTTACCAGCAACCTGACATTTCAAAGATGGAAGATTTAAAAATTTGAATCTACATTTTGAAAGAAATCTTTTTAAATGAATAAAAAAAATTAACTTAGTATAATTGATTTAAATCTTAAATATAAAAATGAATTATTATCACACTTGTATGATTGAAGCCTATGTCAGCTGACATAAACTTCAATTCAATTTTCAAAATAATCAGAAATTGACTTTTTCAAATGTTTGAAGTGCAAGATTTCAGTGAAAATTTTAATTGAAATATTAGCATTTTAATCAGGAACATCACTATCAAAGCGCATCTTCTATGAAATATGAAACGAAGACAAAATGGCTTGGTGTTCATGATTCTGAGTTCCAATATTGCCAGTAACTGTGAAATAGCTATGGGATACAGGTTCAAATTTGTTGCAGAGGTTTTATTGTCTTTTTGGGCAGAAAACTATTATCCAAGTTACTTGTAATAAAGTGATCTGACTGAAGTTGATTTCATCTACTTATATTTTGTAAACCAGACTTAAATATCAGCTCTATAGTCAGTGAAATTTGAGAAAGATTCGAGGGTTAAATAACTCCACAGAAGTTCCTTAATATTTTCAACCTATACATCACATGAGAAAGGCAACTTGCCTGAACAAACAAGTTCATAAATCAAATTATAATTTCTTTTGAAAAAGAAAAAGAAAATTCCCATCTACAGCAAAGGTTTCTGTAGATGTAAGCATATTTACCATTTGTGGATCTGCAGATCGACTGACCCAACCAGAAATTAACTTGAGGGTTTCTTTCTTTACTGTTCGCATACTTCTAATGAGTGGTTGTTTTGTGACACTCTCACCATTGGTAGCAATTGCACTGCTAATATTTTCACTCATCACTTTGTAAACATTAAGCATGTCCAAATAAATTCGTCCAAGCTGGAAGTAAATTTTAATTCAGTCTCTTAATGACAAGAGTTCAGTGACTATTTCTTAAAATTTATTACATCTGTAACTGGTACATAAAGGACACAAGAAAATAAAATTTCATAACTTAATTTTTAAAGTTATTATAGGTGTAACATAATTCAGTACTTGACTATAGCAAAAGATTGCTTCATAAACATTGTTTCAGGCTCTATTCCACTGCATAGCACCTTGAGCAAGAGTTGGCCAATGCCTTGTAAGTGAAATTGGGAAACAGAACTATATAGAGGTTCGAGGGTGTCTAAATTCCATGCATAACAGCATTGGAGTGAAACGGTGATGATTAGTCTATGTCACCAATAAACAATACCTTGTTTATCCTTAATTCTTGAGAAAAAAAGGGGGAAACCTCTTACTTAAAAAAAAACAGGTAAGAGTTAATGACAAGAATTTCCAATCTTATAAACAAAAACAAGAGGCGAACAATGAAATAAAAGTCATGAAACAGCTAGTTGTATTGTTGAAACTTATAACGGTGTAATGGACACAGAAAATAGATGCATGAGGTGTATTTCAGAAGTTTTGAAACTTTTTTTTAAGGAGATTATTCTAATTTTAGTACATCATAACTACACATCTGATAAACTGACCTGCCAAATTCTGTTACTCCAAATTAAAATAGACAGTTGTAACAGCACATTGAACAAATTCTACTACACTGCTTGTAACACCTGACTTGTTTGCAGAATGCAACCAGGACATTTGGCAGCTCACTATGCAATTTTGTATTAAGCTGGGGGGGAAAAAAACTACAAAAATTTATGAAATGTTCCAGGTTAAATGTGGATTAACTTTTTTGCTGACACAACAGCTTCAAGGATGGTTTAGGAGATAAGAGACAATGAGGAAAGGAGAGGGGCATCAGATTGTCAAAGATGGTTGGGAAAATTTGATATTTTCTGGATGAAGCCAATCATGAGTCTATAATACTTGAGTTGGTGTGGGAACTATACACAATTATTCAAAGATCTGAACATGCACAAAACTTGAGCAAAGTTTGCTCCCAGGATGCTCTCAGTGACAAGTATTCTTGTAACCAACTAGTTCACAGAGATAGCAGTTATTCTGAAGATCTGGATACCTTCACATTGGAGGATTTCACAAAGTGACTGGAGGATGACAAAAAGAGAATTGAAGTCAGAAGATTTTACTCAGTAGAGTTTTGTGCTTATTTGAAATTAATAAACATCTCACATGAAATCGTGTGAAAATTTCTGGAATGCACTTTGTATATAGATTAAACTATAATACCAACCTGTAACACGTATGGATGCCCTAAAGCCTTACATGCTCGAACATTGGTTTTTAAAATATTACTAAGTTGTTTCACAGCATCAGGATCCTTTAGAACTTCTACATTCTAAAAGAGGCAAAAGTAAATATTCAAAATTTTACTTCATTTTATATCAATTTCAAAACATCAAAGTTATTCCAAAAACATTTCTAAATAATGCACCTACATATGTTACTGAACAACTTGCATAATGCTCAACAAACAGCAAATTCTTGAAATGGAATTACAATAAATTTGTGCTCAACAATTTTAAAACTTAATTCTATGAATTATATCAGTTTTCACTGATAGTAGGAAATATTTACCTGTGTGGCCTGGTTGATTATACCATCCCATACTTGATTGGGTAACAACATATACCTTTCTATCAAATGATCTTGGGGAACTTGGTCTATTTGTGCACTAATCATTAATCCAACAGCTTCATAAAATGTATGAACCTAGAAAAACATTACAATTAATATGAAAAATTTTGATGACATCTTTTGAGCTATCTTGCCAAATATATATACCAATATATACCCAAACATACACTTGAAATATCCCTTGCTGTATTTATCCTATATACCTGACAGCACAACATGAGAAAAATCACGGAATGTCAAATAGCATGACAACCAAATTAAATCATCTCAAAGCTAGGGTAAATTAAATTAGTAATTACCATTGCATTCTGTACTGATACAGTAGAAAATGGAAGTAGTAGTGAGTGTGACCCAAAAAGATTGCATATCTATGCACAATATGTAGTTAGATTAAACATTTTAACCAAAATATTTTAACACCAAGCCATCCATCCATACACACACAGACGAAAATGAAGGTTTAAGTGCAAAAATAAAAGACTTTTATTATTAAGGCTAACAATAAGGTTAACTCTAATTTAGGATTGTGAATTTAAGAATTTCAAGTAACAGAAATTCATAGTTTGATTTATAACAATGTTTCATTTATATGTGTGCATGTGTGCGTGATTCCACGCAGGCAGTGATGAAGGTACCACATAAAAATTACTGGGGATGGTGCTACATAAAAAGCATCCAGTGGTTGGAATCCAGCTATAGAAAATCAAGTGAAAACAGACTATGAAACCTGGTGCTACTTCTGGACCTGCCAACTCCTGTCAAACCATCCAACCCATACCAGCATGAAAAATAGACATTAATAATAGTAATAATAATAATCATCTCCCCAAATGTTCAACTAACTAAGTATCCTGCTTCTGAATTAAAATTTAAGTGGCTGAGCACTCAAGATACATATGTCCCATAACAGAATTCCATGAGAGAATCAGTATGATACAATGTAACTAGCCTGTGATGGACTGGAGGCCTGTCAAGGTGGGGACCTGTACACCACGAGACCAGGAAACCAGCCCAGCCTGACAAAGACGAAAAAAGGGTCAACACAACACACAATGTAACAAGGCTGTACCCTTTTGAATGACATATACAATCCATCTGGTAGGCTACTACTATAAAGTTTATGTCTGTCTTATTTCACTCACAATTTATGTGTCAACTCGGTTATCGAAAAACATTTTATCATAAAGTGGGACTGAACCCAGGACTTCATCATTGTGAAGCAAACTTCTTAATCATTTGCCATACTGTCTATCTATCTACACACACGCACACACACACACACACACAGGTATCCTGTTTGCATCAAGCAAACAGGAAAAATACAACTCAAAATACATACAAGAGTATATGTACATTCGTATTAACATTAGCAAAAGTAACAGAGTAATTTCAAAGCCTGAGAATTACATGCGTTGCCATTAGTTTGATTAGTGCTAATGGACAAAACTCTCAAACTTTGAGCCACACAGTTATATATATATATATATATATATATTATACACACACATTATATAAAACAATCCCACCCATGCCAGCATGGAAGAAGAAAAGGAAATGATGATGATGATGGAATTGATGTTGATGAATGAATGCTTTTATATCTTGCATATCTTTTTTAAAGAATGTATATTTTTTTAAGATCAATATAGAATGTGCGACTGAAGATCAAAATATGAACTTTTGAAATAGGTTAATTTTCTTTATTCAAAATTAATTTGTTTAATCTGGACATTACTTATGAAACTAGTTTTGCACTAACTACACAAAATTTAAAATATTGTCATCATTCAATCATCCTGCCCACCTTTCCATATCGAGGAGATTTTTATTTTGCTGGGTTTTTTTTTGAAAAACTTCATACATTTTAACACATTGTGGAGTCTGGGTTGTTTAACTTCTCTCCTCCTCCTCAATATATATTCATTAAAAACATATTGATACAATCCAAAAGGTGTAATTACCTGCTGAGGCTGAAGATCACAAATTATAGTATTGATAGTGGCTAAGATTTCCTCAATAAATGGCATAACTTCTCCAACTTGAATAAGAACAAAATGGCGGCGACATTTTTGAGCTATCTTAATAAATGTATCACAAGCCATATCCTGTACACCATCATGTGTTTCTAGAAACAGAAATTAATACATTTGTAAAACCTAGAAAAGGATACTTTCAAACAAATACATGAGACATAGAAAAATACTATTGCTATTAATATTCTAATAACTAAATGAAAAGTTTAAATTTTAAAATTAAAAGCATTTCAGTCAATGCAATTTTGCTAATCATGGACTAGAAAAAATTATCAATTTTGATTTTTTTTCAACAATAACAACAAATGAAATTTCATATATTTAAATAGAAATACTGTTGCTCAAATAAAAATTTTTAACACTATTTAATACAAACAAACAAAAGAATTTAAATATAATTACCATGCATGAATTCAAACAGCTTATTAACCACTGTTTTTAAAAATTTCCAGTGTGCTCGAAGGAACCGTGGGTACTGTCCAACAACATACATGATATTCGATGCAATAATGGCTTTATTGTCTTTGCCTCGTTTTTGTTCACACAATCCCAAGAGATCCTACAACCACAAAAACAGGAATCAGACAATAGCAAACAACTAAATATATAAATATAGAAGATAATCAGAAGATCAATCACAAATAACAAAGACTAACCTTGATTACAGTAACCAAAAACCTTTTCTCATCATCCTCATACATAGCACCACTAATTGAACCAATAGCCCAACAAAGCTGTAATTGAAAACATTTAATATTCATAAATATAAAAAACAGGTACATAGAGTATTGATAATGAGGAATGAGTAGAGAAAGATTACTAAGTGTGTGAAAGGGGGAAAGAGAAGAGCATATTATGCACAGAAGACAAATCTTATGCGTAGAAATATAAGAAATGTATTCAAACATGAATTAGATGCAATGTTAGTGTTGTAAACATTTTCGACCATACATACTCAATGAATGTGTTTTGCTTGTTTGCCAGTCAGCTGTGATTTGGCACAGTGAAGATGACTTCCTCAAAGTGTCAGGTGTCAAAACACTCGAAAATCATAAATATGTATTTTGAGTATAAGGTGTTTAAAGCACCCAGCACTTTGAGAGGGTCATCCCCACCACACCAAATCACAGTCTACCGGCAAACAAGTAAAGCACATACATTGAGCATGTGTGGTTAATAGTGTATATAAGAACTATAATCTTCAATTAGAGTTCTATTCCTTGAATAAAATATAACTACATCAATGAAAACATCACATCAAGTAACTAACCGTATTTAAATTTTTCCATGACCACTCTGAGCCGTTTACTTGATTGTGAAGCTTGTCAGTCATTATATTCTCTGTATCCACATAATCTAAATGAGTGAGGTAAACTGAAGAAAAAAAAAATCGTAATAGCATAGAAAGATTAAAAGTGAACTGCATCTACCTATAAAAAATCCCTTCAGTCATGAATGACCAGGGAACTGCACGTAGAAAGTTCCCTTCCAAGGTACAAGTCTCAGCTAGGTCGTGTCTGGAAGACCAGCCGTTGGACATGTATGCCAACCTCTCCTCTCCACACCACTGATGTTATCCAAGGGTAAAGCAAATGCCGATACAGCTTGGCATCAGAGACATTGTTGCAACTCATTTCTACAGATGAGTGAACTGGAGCAATGTGAAATGAAGTATCTTGCTCAAGAATACAATGTACAACCTGGTCCAGGAATCCAACTCACTACCTCATGATAGTAAGCCCAATATTCTAGCCACTGAGCCATGTGCCTGTCTTTCTTTTTTCTATCTATCTATATATCACTCTTATTTCATATCTGCTTTCCATGCCAACATGGAATGGTACACACACGAAATTGCTGAAACAATAATTTTATTGTGGGAGGTTACCTCATAAAGGAAAAAAAAAGCAAAGTTAACATACAAGGTGTAACTTAGTTGGAACTAAATATCACAAAGCACTTTCACTTGAACAACTAATCCTGACATCCCTTGCATACAAATTTTACACATATGTACACACATAGATAGACACACATGTATACACATAAACATATACCCAGCAGATTTCTACAGCTTCCTCTCTATCAAATCTCCCCACAGTCTTCAAAACAGTGTGACCAAACACAGAACCATATTGTTGGGAAGCAAACTTCTTAACCACAATTCGTTTGTGACAAATTAAAATGGCCCAACTACAGATAGCAAAACTATTGTAGCAAAAACTACAATTATTAAACTGATAATGAATTGATAATGATAAGTGATTTATCATTAACCCTTTAACAAGTCAGATTACTTTGTCCAGAAAAATCTTTATTCTCATTCATCATCATCATCATCATTTAACATCTACTTTCCATGCTGGCATGAGATTGGACAGTTTGACAAGAAGCTGTCCAGACTCCAAGTATCTGCTGAGGGATGGTTTCTATGGTTGGGTTCCCACTGTTTTGAATTAATCATGCATCATCTATTTGTGTTGAGATTTTGATGATATGCTTGTTTATTTTTAGTATGACATTGTAGGAAAGGTGCGAGATGCTGAACAGGGTCAGTTTGTACATAAAACACACAAAATATTTGGGCCAGATATGGCTGGTTTAAATGCTAAAGAGTTAAACAAATATATTTAAATATAGTTAAATGTTACTTATTCATAAATTGTAAATATAAAAGATAACACCAAATAAAAAGGAAATATTGTTTCGACACATTGATTACAAAATTAAAAATTTGCAGTAAGGGACTAGATTTGATTGAAAAAATTTATTATATGATTGGTATTTTACTTCAACCCTTTAGTGTTCAAACCGGCCATAACTGGCCAAAATTAATTCCCTTTTATTAGTTACAACCAGTTAAATCCAACCATATCTGACTGTTCTATGAAATCACTAAAAAGAACAAATAAATCACGTTATTCAATTCTTGTAGCTTTGAGATAATGCGAGATGAAGCTTTTCCCGCCTTTATTCAAGTATAAATACTGTGAAATTGTTTAGAGCACATGATATTTTCAACGTTTCAAAGGAAGTCTGTAACTTAGTTTTAATGAAATGGTCAGCAAGTAGTGATTCCAATTTTGAAAGTTTTTACTCTTGTCAATGTAGAAAACAAGTGTATTTTTTCGTCAGACAAATCCGATGTTGATATTGGTGAATATTCGTTGGATGAGGAAGATTTTGAGAACGTATGTGAGTGAAGTGAAAGTGATGAAATATCATACAACATGGCAACATAGTCAAAGGTTACAACACTGATCACTATTCCTGATTTTACAGGATACACTGGTCCACAACACAATTTGCCTTCTGATGCACAATCACTGGTCTATCTATTTTTATTTTAACTGGAGAGTTTTTTTTTAAAATGCTGCAGAAGAAACAAACAAATGTGTGCAATGCATAATTTCTATTCACAGTAGAAACGATCCACTATGGCAGCGAACTTATACTCAATTGTGAAACTACAGGAATCCAGATATAAGGCATGGTCATCTGTATATATCGAGTATAATGTCGAAGACTTGAAAATATCTCAATGTTTTCATTTAATTTTCATTACGTTACACACTTGTATTCACCTTTGTTTCACTTTTTAATGAGTTTGTTTTTTATTAAACGCATTCTGTTATGTAAATGAATTCATTAAATTCTATAAGAGTACATACCCAATTGACTAGTAAAAGAATTTTGCACTTTATTTTCAATGTAAATATTTGAATGACATATAGAGAAACAATAAAATCTTGAACCAATTACACCTGTATTTCAATTACTTTAAATTAAAGTACTTCCTTTTGAAAAATGCAAAATTTTGGGGGGTTGAAACTGGGATAATTTTAGTAACAAGTCAAACAGGTGCATTCAGAATATGAATTTTAGTATTTATTCATGTTATTGTTTTTACACCTCTTAATTAAATTTACCTGCTCATTAAAGTCAAATTTAATCAGAAAGATCAGCTAAAATTATATAACTATAAACCAATGGCATATAAGCACTTATTTACAAAATTTCAAATCTATATGTAGAAAATTAACAAAATTACAAGCAAATATTGTGGACACCCCTCTTGAACCTGAATAATTAAAAATAAATGTGAATCGATAACTGTTACAGTTGACAAATTTATCTGAACACTAAAAGGTTAAAGATTAAAAACCAAAAATCTTATTTGTATTCAAACCTCAGAATACTAAGTGACGAAACTAAATCATGCAAAATATTAGCTGAATGCATTTCAGCCACTCCACTTATTTCCAAGTTGTGTAAATAATACAGTAAAATCAAGATATATCACTGGATAAAAAATATATTTTAACAGCCTCAACCATCAAAGTAAAAAACAATATCTCATTTTCATAAACAAAGTACGCACCTAGTGTCTCCCTCATGTTCTTGTATAGATTGATGGAATCAGTGTCTTTCATAAACTCACGAACAACTTCACCCTGTTCATTTTCTACAACAAGCACTTCTTCTGGTTTTGCCATTCGAGAAATCATGACAGCTCGTACCTTAAAATAAGAATATAAAAAATGTGTATGTTACATCATCACTGTTTTAATGTCTATTTTCTATGTAAGCACAGGCTGGACAAAGTTATTTGTTTTTTTTTTAAAGCTTTTTTTTTTGTGCCAGATGTCCTTACTGTTGCTGATTCCTACTGATTTCCAAGCAAGATAATATTTCCTCGTAAGCAAGCATGTTTTGACAGAATAGTGGAAATGAATGATATTGTTTGTATGACAATGACACAACTAACCATGTGAAATCAAAACAAAAACACACACACATACAATAAGGTTCCTTTGAGTTTAACAAATCTACTCACAAAAGCTTCAGTCAGCCTGGGGTATATATATATATATATATATATATACACACACACACACACACACACACACACACACACACACACACACACACACACACACACACACACACACACACACACACAGTAGAAGACTCTTGCCCAAATTGGCATCCATCAACTATGCAGCTTTTATCCTCATCCGATCACTGCTTATCAATTAGTGTTTCTCTGCCAACTTCAACTTCTCTATGTTAACTATCTCTCTTCCAAACTCTATAAAAGAGCATGACTGACAAAATTGACCAAAAACCAACCAGCCAACCAACATCATATTGACTATTATTATATAATGTGGAAAAATGGGAGCATGAAAAGTAATATTCTTAAGATTATATATAAATCTGGAAAAGTACAGGAGTACTTGTGAAAGTATAGGAATAGTTATTACTTCTAGTAAAGAATAAGAAACTTTTTACTTAGAATATTGCAGCAAAAAAATGCAAGTTTTTCTAAATTATCACTTTTTACAGTTGTCATCTTATAAATTCATTGTACAAAACTGTTCAGCTAATTTGTAAATTTGTCTAATTAGTCATATTTTTATGAATTTAAGGTAGTAAATTAGCCAAATTCTACTTAAATAAGTATATTGTTATTTGTAAACCATAATGAAATAATCTTTAATATTCAAATTTTAATCTTATCTGCAATATTTTAAGTCTCTTATTATTTACTTTATGAAAAGTAGTAGCTTGTTCTATACTTTTACAAGTGTAATAATTTGTCCTGTACTTTTCCAGATTTATAAGAATAAAACTTTTAAGAATTTTATTATTGTTCATGCTACCATTTTTCCATGTAATCTATGATTTGTCTAGGCATTGCTGTTTGTGATTAAATTGTTTGATATTACCCATCCACACCAAATTAACAGCAGTGATTTTCACCATAGCTCACCAAAGGTTACAAACAAGACCCCAAAACCAGCAGTTACCAGGCTCACCTTAAGTAACCTAATTTTGTAATTAAAAAATGACTACTATTGTACCTTCAATTCTATGTAAATATTTGGCTTTTCATAAATTTTAAATTTCCAAATTTAAGAAAATGTTCTAATTTTTTTTTATTCCTGAAGCCTGGGAAAATTCACCCTATCTCACCTTGTTGATCTTTTTTCACTTGCACAATTTCCACTATGATCCCCCACCCCACTGGTGGTCAGAAAACCTATCGACATCGCAGAGATGTACATGTGTGTAGTGAATTATTTTCATTTAATTCCTAGTTAGCTGTAGCTTATTTTACCTCAATCATAAAGAAAAGCATAAACACAACTATCAAAAATCAATAGTGATAACTGCTCGTTAAATAACTAACTCTAGTTAGAAAATAATTAAAATTTCTCGAGTGATGCTAAAATAATGATATCGTGATAGATTGGTTTCATAATGTTCCAAAGAAAAACAACTTACTCGGGAGAGCACTGACATATAGAATTGTCTTCTAATGGGTATTTCACCATGAGATCGACCAAACATCAATGGTGTTGAACCTGCTGAAAATGGACTTTCGCGATACAAATCAGCTGCCAAAGAATTCCAATATTCCAGGCATACTTTGAATACTTCCACTTCATCCACTTCAGAAATTCGAATCAAGTAATGATGAGCCTACAAATTAAACAGTTAAATTTACATTAACAACAAGCAAAATTAATACCAGAGTATTTCATCGTTGTTTAGCAACTTTCAGTCTGATTTCCAAATGAATTATCATTACCACTGTATTAACATCCATTTTTTCAATGCTTTCATGTATTACAGAGAATTTGTTCAGACATTTTCTTTTCCATCATTAACTTTCATTGATTTTCAAACATGTCTAAAGAGTGGCAATGAATAACACTGCCTATATGATGGGGAGATACAGTTTACAGTTACCATATACTGTCATGGTAAGGAAACACTGACACGCACACATAGAGGCTTCCTTCAGTTCTGTCGACCAAATCCATTCACAATGCTTTGGTCAGACAGGGATACAGTAGAAGACTCTTTCCCAAAGTGCCATGCAATGGGACTGAACACAAAACCTTGCGATTAGAAAGCAAACTTAGCTAACAACCATATTAAGTTATATGCATACGTAAAAATCCACTTTCAGAACTGAGAGGGGATCAGTAAACTTCATTAATCATTAGTTTGTTTGAAATGTAAAACTTAAATGATTTTTGATAAAAATTATACAAATCAAAGACTATAAACCTTTGACAGAGTATTGTTTCAATTCTTATCTAAACAGAAATTCATTTAAATTCTATCTATCAAAGACAATAAGAGGTTTACAAAACTTTTTTTAAAAAGCAAGACATATCAACTAGTATCCTCCACATCTATATAAATCTATCACACTATCTAAACCTAAGATGAACTAAGTTAATGTGCATATTCTCTCTATCTATATAATTCTCAGTCATGAATATATAAAATAAAAGACTTAAATATAAACTATACAAAATAATTTTTACTCACTTGTATCAAAAGATTGTGATACTCATTCTTACGTTCTATGAGTAGAACATGTTCCTTTAGGAAGGTGCACAAAAATAAACTAAGGTTTTGAATGAAATTTTGTTCATCATCAGTCCCTTTCCGATAAGCATCTTTGATAACTGTGTCTAAGGGTAACATCTGCAAAATATAATACACTTTACTTAAGCACAGAAATTCAATTACAAACTCTTGACATATTTTGGCAAATAAAAATGAAATCAAAAGATCTGGTTGTGTAAGTGTATAATTAATAAGACTTTAAGAGTGAATAATAAAAACTTAAATAAATAACTGATAAAATACCTGTTTTAACTGTTCCATGGTTATTGTAAATAGCTGTGTCACTTGATCATCATATTGGGAAACTTGTACAGCAGCTAGAGTACAGAAAATTTATTTTTTAATTACCAATGTTCACATAGATATCGGTAGCATTTTAGCATCTTAATGTCAATACACATGAAGAACCAGATTTGTAGTTTGGTTAAATTCAAATTCTATATTAAATCGTGTAATTTAAGTATGGGTCAATCTATCAGTAAAATGTTTTCTACGCTTGGTTACACAACAAGGGTTCATAACCCAAAACTCACATTACAAACACTATGCTAACGTTTACTCTGGATATAAAGATGATAATTTAACATATTTTAATTATTAACCTGTACAGAACTTCTGGCTTTAGAAAAAAAAAATTCAAATTCTTACAAAAAAGTATTTCAGAAATAAGAAGAGATATAGGAGGTGAACATACCTATTTCTGTAAGACACTTCAGAGTTACATTTCGGAACATTGGTACATTCAAGAACTAAATTTAAAAAAAAAATTCAAAATACAACAATGAACATTCAGTAAATTCATGGAATAAATAATACTCTCTCTTCTTCCTCTTAGCATTTCTTTATTTTAGAGGTTTCCAAAGTTTTGTTTTCAATGTCTTCATTTGCACAAATCTGCTTTCCATGGTTTGAAATGAATCAGTGATCATAAAATCTGAACAGATGAGTCTAATCAATGGACAAGCTCTTCCCTTGCTTAGGTTACTGAATATGATCTTTAGTAACAGCTGTTTCTCTGTACAGCTACATTTTCCTAGTTGTTAGGCTAGCTGTTAAATAAAGGCATCGCCAGGTGTCCAGTATATTGGAAAGTAAATAATTATCAGAAATAAAATCTCATCTTCCCAACTTTATTAATTATTGTATTAGTTAGGTAATCATTTACTGTTTGAAGTTAGTAACAAACATTAGAACACCTCTAGGAATTTCAAACTCATTTCAACACACAAAATCAAAGTACAAGACAAAACAAGTTTGACGGTTTTCTATTTACAAATGGAAATATTGACGGGACAATGCAATAGGCTACATAATGAACAAACTGACTCAAGTTTGGTAACATTAACCCTTTAACATTCAGATTTTTTGGTCAAATGTGAGGCTTATTTATTCACATTGGTTAGAATTATCGCATAGCTTTAAGAGTTCAATGATGTAAATGTTGTATTTCTAGAATGACAGGTAGGTGTGAGAGATCAGATCTGGATGGGTTTAACATAAACAAATAAAATATATTTGGGCCAGATATAGCTAGTTTAATTGTTGAAACATTTAAAAATAACATTCATAATGTGTTTTATGATAGAGGAGGAAAAACAACATTAATGATTGTTGGCTTGTCCAGACAGTTAAGAGTAATGTGGTTATGTTCAGTTTTAAATTCTGTAGTTTGATGCCCACAGGGAAAATGTAGATTGGGGAAGAATTTCAGAAAACAGTAAACTCAAGAGAAATGAATAGTTATGTGTGGTTTGTAAGGATAAGAAACAAGAATAGTATGATTGTGTGACAGTATTACTAGCCATGTCAGTTATGCAACCATACTGAAACAGAATTGCACAAGAATCTTGGAGAAAAATCAACAGACTATCAAAACTGAAGTACATACTGATAAGAAAGAGGAAGTTGAGTTTCTGGGCTGTAAATCTGGCGATGCTATATATATAAGGGCCTCACAGAAGCAATGAAATATGACTGAAACCTTTGGAAATATGCCATACTTGAGAAGAAGATCCATTAAGCCAAGTAAAATCGGAGTCGTTGGGGATACTGATATCGTGCAAGTGGCATATCAAAAGTACCCATTACAGTCTCGTGTGGTTGGCATTAGGAAGGCAGCCAATAGTAGAAACCATGTCAAATCAGACTAGGGTTTGGTGCCAGTTCTCAGCTTTCCAGCCCTGGTTAAACCATCAAACCTATGCCAGCATGAACAACAGATGTATGATGATGATGATACTGCAAAAGGTTATCAGAGATTGCAAACAAGCATTTATAATGACTTTCACGGTTTAGTTGTTTGTGCATCAGAATGTTGCCGGGCAAGATTTTTTTCTCTTTGAAATTTATTGCTTCTTTGGTGACAAGGAGCAAAACAAAATTCAAAGTTTATTTCACAATTATTTACAAGAAAGAAAAGAAAAAAAATATACTTACTTTACAGATTAAAGTAGTAATGAGTTTTGTTTCAAAGATGTATCCTAAGGGAATCCAGTTTAGAAACCTCAGCAATGTTTCAAGATTGGAGCCAACTAAAGGAGCATTTTGTGAATTATCCTATTTTGGAAAAGGATTAAATAACATAAACGTACGATTTATTCAAACAATTCATATATGAATATTCAAATTTCTAGAACTATCTTATGTGAGTGTGTAAAATAAAAGTAAAACTACAGTAATAATGTATAAAAATTGAGTAAACTCTTCCAAACTTCAAACGCGATTTTAAAATATGAAATGTGAAATTTATAAACTTAACATGATAATGGTTCTACTGTGATTATTGAGTATGAGTTCAACTAGATTGTTCATTGGTAGATACCTACAAAATTACCTATATGTGTTTATATAACAAATGTTTATAATATAGAAGAATTCTGTTGACAATGACTTGAAAAAAAAAAGATATTGATTGTATATTTAAAAAGAGAAAAATCACAACACATACCATCACAAACTGACAGAGTTGAAAGATCTGTGAAAATTCACTACACATACTGTCCTTGAGATGTTTAGCCTTTGCTTGGGTCATTTGACCACTGGAAAAGTCAAATACCTCTTCACTGAAAAACAAAAATAAGTTTATACAAGCATACCAGCCAAGCCATGATTAACCTTTCTTCTACACTAGAGTGTCCTTCATTTAATGTAGTAGGATTTGATTTAAGGGAATATTATTTTTAACATATTAAGTGGCCATATAAAAGGCCCCTTCATTGGGGTAACAAACAGACAGTAGAAAACATTCCAAGACATTAAATCATAAAATAATGGTTAATCTAAAATAGAGGAAGAAAGTAAATAGTAAACAATACTAACCTCAATAATTTCAAAATAGTCATATTATTTTGGCACAATGACTCATTTGTCTTGCTGGCACCAACAATATCACTAATGAAAGATGGCCAGTTCCTAGGCCATTCATATTTTAAAATCTAGTAAAAATAAATAATAAAAATGTTTAAAAAATTATAAACTGATAATGATTATAAAATTACACACACACACAAATAACTATATAGTTAATTTTCTTAATTATATAATTAATGCTTAATTATATAATTGATGACAGTCATTATAACATATTTTTTTCTTAAATAAATAAAACTTTAAAATATTTCATATGATCAATTTTTATTTGATTAAATTAGGATATAATATTCACAGTTGTTAATTTGCCCCACTTAATGTGGGTGCACCTGACAACACTTTCAGCTGACTTACCTGAACTAAAATCATGTTTAATTTTCCCAAATACACTTTTTCTTTCTCCAAAAGTTGCTGCTCCGATGAGGTTTTGATAATTAAACCAACAATGTATTTTTTAATACCTAAATAAAAACAAATTATAGTAATCATCATCTAATATTAATAGTCATTCAAAAAGTACAATCCGTCTGACAAAAAGAGAAATTTTGTAATCTTTCCAAGTCTGTGAACAGCACCCATCACTTTTTTTTCACTTTTCTCTCTCTAACCTCTTATGAAAAACAGAAAAGCACAAAAAACAGCAAACATCCAAACAATCTCAAGATCCATTAAAGATTTAACAAAAATAATTGTAGATACAAATTTATGTAGAAAGATGCATCACAAAATAAAATCTAAGAAGCATTTTTTAGAACAAGTAATATTCTTTTCTTTTATTCTTTTACGTGTTTCAGTCATTTGACTACGGATATGCTGGAGCACCACCTTTTAGTCGATCAGATTGACCCCACAACTTATTTTATCAGTATCTTTTGCCAAACCGCTAAGTGATGGGGAGACAAACACAACAGCATCGGTTGTCAAGCGATGGTGGGGGGACAA
>JACXVO010007354.1:334017-344023 GCA_015501135.1 Hapalochlaena maculosa
CGTTGTATTCAATTATCATCATCATTGTTACTGGCAAGGATTGTTGACAAGAAGCGTAGGTGTGCATTGAGACCACGATTCTTTAGTACCAACTTAATTACTGTCTTTTTCTGACATGTTGACCTATGTACTGTAAGGCCTAAGTCAGGGGTGGGGAACCTTTTTTGGTCTGAAGGCCACGACTTAGCCATAACCATATATACTGGACATCTGGGTGAACTTTTGTGTAGAAGAATGTGAGACACATTTTCATACTTACATTCATTTACAAGAGTAGAATGATAAAGGCTTCTCCATCTTCCCAACGCCCACTTTGTCCCTACCGCCCCCTCCCACCCAGCACTTCTTAAAGCCCCCCCCCCCCCGGAGGGGGGCAGTAGCGCCCACTTTGAGAACCCAATATATATAATAGATATAGATTATAGAATACTGGATATAGATATTAACATATATCATATTTGATAAAATTCTGAACACATGAAAACATGTTTGAATTTCAATTTATTAATAAGGCCGCAGGTTCCCCACCCTTGGCCTAAGTTATAAAAACACACCCGAACAAAACTGCTAGTATATATATATATCTGTGTCTATCTCCCCCACTATTACTTGATAACCAGTATTGGCAGGTTTATCTCCCTGTAACTTAACAGTTCAGCAAATGAGTCAAACAGAATAATTATCAAGTTAAAAAAAAAAGAAAACACTTCATTAATCTAAAAGCGCATGGCAGTGCCCCAGCATGGTCATGGTCAAATAACTGAAACAACTAGAAGTACAACAAACACCAAGGACGCGAGAAGGAAGAGCTGGAAGTGAATCGAGGAGAGAGTAAGTTTGGTTTATTTCCTTTAGAATGGCAGTTCTAGAGATTCAAATGTTTATATCTTGGCTTTTTTTCTTGTTTTTTTTTTTAACACCAACAATGTTGACTTGAAAACCAATCTTAAAATACAATTATTGAAAATAGAAATAAATATAAATATAAAATAAAAACAATTGGATAACAAAACCAATGGAATCAGATTTGGAGGAGAAGGAAAAAAAAAATCATTTGTGATGGTTGTGTCAAGTCCCACCACCACCACCACCACCCCACCCCAGGCATTTTGCAGTGTAATAATAGGTCCAGTGGTTTTGACCACTCAAGAATTTAACCATCACATCACATTATTATTTTGAATAATGGTTTCATATTTTGGCACAAAGCCAGCAATTTTAGGGACAGGGAATCAGTTTGATCCCATCAACCCCCAGCATTTAACTGGTCCTTATTTTATCAATCCCCAAACGGATGAAAGGCAAAGTTGACCTCGGCAGGATTTGAACTCAGAATGTAAACGTTTGGAAGAAAGATAACCAAGCATTTTGTCCAGCATGCTCATAACTCAACCAATTCACCACTTTGATGATAATGATAATAGTTATGATAATCTAAATCAAATCTCTGAGCAAAATATAAACAGAAGTGTGTTACGGCATCATAGATCATAATCGCCAACTTAATGTGGCGTCCTATATAAGGAACTGCTACTGATGTTTATAACCCCAGGAAGACATTTCTTCCAGCTGACTAACAACACACATTCTGTGTCCAGTCAGTATCTGATCAATAGCACTCCCTTATACAGAAAGCCATATCAAGTTGGCAGTTATGATAGTTATAATAATTTCTTACGATATACATGCAGCTTTCAAACTGACAGGTTATGTGAAGTTGTGATGTGTATGCTTTGTCCAGGACATCTTGTGATTGGTTTCAATTGGTAACTACAACTATCTGGAAGGAAACATGTCTACAGATTTACTGGTGAGCAGGAAATGCTGGACTAAAAGTTTTTAATCCCATCAGTCTGTGATTGATGCAGTTAATGGACCAGAAGTTTAACTCAACTACATTTCCTACTCAGCAAAATTTACTTTAATCAGCAATAACTAATTAATTAATTATACCTTTCATAGGTATTGATTAACCAGGTTTTTTTTTGTTTTGTTTGTTTTTTGTTTGAAAATTGAATCTGACAAATTCTGCAATATTTTCATTCTCAAAGACAACAACAATATAAAAGAAATGGAATCATGAATCGAAACCAAATTAGAATTTCTTTCTAAAACACAACAAACAATATAATCAGTCAAATCAATGTTCTCAGTATATAACTGGTATTTGTTTAATTGGCCCTGGAAATATGAAAGACAGCGTCCCTCGTGGCAAGAATGGAACTTGATATATTGAAACTCTGAGCTGGAAGCAGTTCAGACACCTACTATATCCCTTAACCTTTGAATAATGATAATAATAATAATAATAATTAGTAATGGTTTCAAATTTTGCCACAAGGGCAGCGATTGATTGGGGGTGAGGTAAGTCGATTAATTGAAGCCAGTGTCTGACTGGTACTTAATTTATTGACCCCAAAAGGCTGAAAGGTAAAGTAGACCTTGGCGGAATTTGAACTGAAGACATAGCGACAGGATAAGAACTAAGCATTTTGTCTAACATGCTAACGATTCTGCCAGCTCACTGCCTTAATAATAATAATCATTTTTATTATAGGCGCAAAGCCTGAAATTAAATTGGGAGGGGAGAAGTAGCTAGTCGATTACATTGACCCCAATGTGGAACTAGAATTTATTTCATTGATCCTGAAAGGATGAAAGGAATTTGAACTTGAATCCTAAAGACAGAGACGAAATGCTGCTAAATAGTTTGCCCAGCATGCTAACAACGGTCCGCCAGCTCACTGCCCTAAAACGAAAATAATAATCCATTTCTATTCTAGGCACAAGGTCTGGATTTTGGGAGCCTGGGATCAATTGATCACATCAACTCCAGTACTTGATTGGCAGTTAATTTATTGACCCTGAAAGGATTAAAGGCTAAGTCAACCTTGGCGGAATTTCAACTCTAAATGTATTGACAGACAAAATACTGCTAAACATTTCACTTGGCATGATAATGATTCTTATTTCTTCATTACCCACAAGGGGCTCTCACCGCCCTAACAAAATGATAAAAAAACAATGATTGCTTACATTGGCACAGGGTTACAAATTTATAGTGGGAAAGGGACAAAGGAACAGCTGGGGTCAACTGTGAAGTGACTTAAGTGACTGGTAATTTAAATGGCCCTATAAAATGTTGAACTCAGAACATGCAAAAACTCAAGTATTTAATCCAGCACTTCAACCATTTCTGCCCTAATAATAATAATAATAATTTTTTTTAATATTGGCACAAAAGGAGAGTGTAAAGTGACTTGGACTGATCCCAGTACATGGCTGGTACCCCCACCCCAGAAGGATGAAAGGCAAATCAACTCTTGCAGGATTTGAACTCAAAATAATTATTGGAATGTATTTAGATATCACAAAGCATTTAGTGTGGCACATTGTTGTTTCTACCATTCCACTGTTCTAATAATGGTAAAGGTTTCGGACACAGACACAAGACCAGGCATTCTTTCAGGAAAGTAGGGGAAGAATAATAGCCAAGAAAATATGACTGGTATTATGGACTTCATTGGCATTCAGACTCGGAACATCAAGGAATGGAAGTGACTAAATATTGCCTGTCATTTTGTCTAGTGCTCTACCGATAATTATTCCCAATTTAGGTGCACAAGCCAGTGATTTTGAAGGTGGTTGGTCATTATTAGTCAATCATTTCAACCTCAATATGTCTTGTATTTCATTTTATAGACCCCCCCACCACCACCACCAGAAGGTTGAAAGGCAAAGATGATCCAGCAACTGAAATTAAACCCCAATATTTTACTATTTTATCAGCCCTGAAAAGACAAAAGGCAAAGTTGACTCCTTCCAGCAGTGTGTTCACAACTGAGAAAATGAAGAGCGTTAACGAGAGGCTGCAACATACAGTGTCCAATGTTCTACATCAACCATCCAAAAATTCTTCATTATCAACTATAATAAATAATTTCATGTGGGGTGGAGGGCAATCAATCACATCGACCCCCATATTTGATTAGTACTTATTTTACTGACCCTGAGACAGTGAAAGATAAAGTCAACCGCAGTGGAATTTGAACTCGGAACATAAAGCTGATTGAGATGTTGCAAAGCATTTCATCCAGCATGCTAACAATTCTGCCAGCTCCTTGCTGCCTTAATAATAATTTGAAGGAGTGCACAACTGGTACTTATTTTATCAAGCCTGAAAGGATGAAAGGCAAAGTTGACCTCGGCAGAATTTGAACTGATAAAATGCCATTAAGTGTTTTGCCTGGTGTGCAAACAAATTGACCAACTCACCACTGCTTTATCACTAAATAATAATAATATTTACTACACTCAAAAATTTCTGTTGATATCAATCAAGTTTCTGTTGTTTGTCACCTTGAAAGATAAAACTTATATCATTAATGGGTGTTTCTTCATTTGATTTCAACACAAACTTCTCTGGTAGAAAAATCACTATTTTTAACATGATTGCTTTGAAAGATTTAAAAACAAAAATTTCTATATTACTGATTTATTTTACAAATTTGTAGAAGGGATCAAAGTGAATCGATACCAGAACATGCCTGATATTTTTTTTTATTGCCACCAGAGCAGAGTGTTTAGATTTGAATCCTAGATAGGTAAACACTAAAAACTGTTTTAACTCTTTTGTTACCATATTTATTTTGAGATGATTCTTTTCAACTATTTTCAAAATAGCAAAGAATTTAGTAAAATAACTTCATTGTCTTTAAATTAATGTTGGGAACATTAATTGTGACTAAAATTTGGTGGAAGATTTTAATTCAGAAATTATGCAAACAAGACATTTATACTATAGAGCCAGAGTCAGTTTCAGCTGGATTAATAACAAAGGGGTTAAGGACCTTACTGTTGAAATTATTTGAAGTATACGTCAGATCTTTATCTCTTAGACTATATTGGTACATTTTCTTCATAGACACACACATGGATTATTGTGGCGGTATATATGTGTATCAACTGGTGACATGATAGCATTAGTATTGGTTACAGGTTTCCAATGGCCCAGCAATGGTTCACAGCAATTCTGAGAGTGACACTGAAAGGGCAGTGTCTGTAAATGCATATGAATACAACCGTGTACATTACAGACGTCCGGCACCAGAGGAAGCAAAATGTTACACAGACACACACACGTCGCAATATCACAGAAGGTATGTGTGTGTGTGTGTGTGTGTGTGTGTGTGTGTGTGTGTGTGTACATTATCTTCATCTGGATTTCTTTGAGATTCGTTTTTCCCATTGACCACTCTCTGTTAACAAATCTTGATTAGATGAATTAAGATGTGCCTTATGAGATTCATGAACAGCCAAACACAACGGAGGCTGCATCAGATTTGATCCCCTTTATTTCTCATATTGATTGACTTCCCAGAGAATCGATCAACTCAGAACGAAAGACACTTGCCCAGTGCCATGCAGCAGGATTGAAACTGGAGCCACAACATTGCACATTGAACTTTTTAACAGTACAACATATACACGTGCGTTTATACGTATTTAATAATAATGTTTTAATAATAATGTTTCAAATGTATTTAATAATAATGTTTTAATAATAATGTTTCAAATTTTGGCACAAGGCCAGAATGTTGAGGTGTAGAGTCAATCCCATTGACCCCACACTGTCCAAAATGCTAATAATTTAGCCAACTCAACACCTTAATAATAATAACATTTTCTACTCTAGGCACGAGGCCCAAAATTTGGGGGAGGGGGCCAGATTAGTTAGATTGACCTCAATATGCAACAGGTACTTAATTTATCAACCACCAAAAGGATGAAAGACAAAGTCGATCTCAGCAGAATTTGAACTCAGAAATGTTGCTAAGCATTTTGTCCAGAGTCACAATGCTTCTGCAAGCTTGTCACCTTAATTTGATGATAATGATAATAATAATAATAATACACACATATTGAACACCAAGATAAGTGTGCAAAGAATAGATTTTTTTTTTCCTGTAAACAAGAGGCTTTCAGACCCCAATGTATTTTAGGAGCTGAGAGACACTCTTCTCTCACACACTCACTTCCGTGCACCCCAGGCCACAACTGAACAAAACCAACAATAAAAATAATAACAATAATTATTCCTGGTTCAAGCACAAGGCCTGAAATTGTGAGGGAGGGGAGGGGCACCTGTCAACTACATCAACTCCAGGGCTCGACTGATACGTACTTTATTAACCCTGAAAGGATGGAAGGCTGAGTTGACCTCAAACATGAAGACAAACGAAATGCGGCCAAGCATTTTCATCCAGTCTGCTAACGATTCTGCCAGCTCGCCACCTGACATATAGCGATAACAATAATAATAAATATGTCTATATACATGCATGTGTCACGTGTGATACACATTTTCATGTGTTTATGTGCATCACCAATGTGTGGATGTATATAAATAGATGCGCACACAATATGTGTGTGTGCATGTGTGAACACACACACACACATATATATATATGAGCATATGCATACACCAATAAATATATGAGGGTGTGTAAGTATAAAGCTCTCTCCATCAGCTATTAGATAATCACGTGAACAACAGAACCCCACCCCCTCAATTTGAGCCTTTGTTAGTGTTAGGAAAGCATGGAAATACTAATCGGAACTAGTCTGACTCGGTTCCAGGAGTGGGAAATGTCACTGCAATAACCCAAAACAAGAAACCCCCAGGCTGTCAACAATTGAACCTTTGTGCCTGGAATACAAAAGCGAGAATTTGAAACAAGTTTCTCGTCAGTTGAAGGAGAGAAATAAAAGAAAAATATTGATCAAAGTTTCTTTTTGTCTTTTTTTTTTAACAATGATTAGGGAACATGTTGATTCTGTTTGCTTTTTCTTTTTTTAGACAAAGGGTCACAAATGCCCAGTTTCAAAATATAAACAAGATATATGAAGCAGAAATAATGATTTAATACCCAAACTTGGGTGGCACCTAACCATAGATAGCACCAAACCTTCTAGAGCCTAAACACTGATAAAATCTATTAAAACAAAAATAGTTTTGCAGGACATGATAAAAGAATATGGAACAAATCTCCAAGACAGGAAGATAATAACAGAGAAGAGGATACCAGTGATTCTCAAGTGTGTAATCCAGTGCCATTTGCCAGTCTGAGGATATTAAACATTATGACAGTAGATTCCTGGATTTCAACAGTGAATCACCAGGAACGGAACCAAGCTGGTAGTGCTTTGCTACCAGATATAAAACAACCAGCACCAGGATGGTACCACAGACGGCTGACATTTGGGGAATAGGTTCTTTGTAATATAACAAAAATTTAACAAATTCTACGGACACCATGAAACACAATGAATTGATACACTAAATACATATATAAGATATATTAAACAACATAGTCCTTCGTAGTCTCTAGATGTGTGAATAATACAGCACCGTGAACAGGGTGAGGCAACACACAATGATATTCCTGTAACATGACAATCTGGTTAGGGTAGTGGGGGTGGGATGACATAGAAGTGATCTGACATTGCAGTGTCACCATGACATGACAGAAATCGGATGTGAAATGAACAAATTCAAAAGGAAACACACCTTGATAGATTACACAGAAATGGACTCTATTCATAATAATAATAATAGTAATGTGATTAATGGCAGTCATTTATTATATAAAAAAAACCCCAAAACAATTTAAACGTGTCCCAGTTAAATCTCATTCATACACGCACACACTATTTATATATGAGCCTTTAATTTTGTAACAGACGCTAAGTGTGACACGGTGGAGGCCATCTAACCAACGCTGCTAGATTCCTGGCAGTGTTTAATACTCTTTAGATAATCTGTAACAGAACAAACCGATGAGCCATACAGGTTCACAAGTGAAGCTTGAGTGAACATGATGGAAACCAAATGCATAGAATCTGGCAGATGTTTGCATGGATTCAGTGATGTTACAGAGCTGTCCAGTCACAGAAACAGCACAAAAAAAATATTCTGAAATTATTATAGTAATAGCTTTGAGGGGAGGGGCCAAGTCAATTACATCAACCCCAGTACTCAACTGGTATCTAGTTTATCCACCTCAAAAGACAAAGTTGAACTATGGACATAAAGACAGATGAAATGCCGCTAAGCATTCATCCCGGCATTGCTAATGGTTCTGCCAACTCACCACCTTCGTTAATAATGATAATATTTAACAGTAACATAATTTCTAATAATTGTGTGTGTGAGTATATATATATATATATATATATATATATATATACATATACACAGAAACACACACGAATATGGGACAGAGACGAGACAATGGATGGAGGCACACGTGTGTGTGGGTGTGACTGAATGAATGAGAGAGGAGATTGTAATTAAACATTAGTTTTTAAAATAGACAATAATGGTGGTGCTCCAGCATGACCACAATGCTAAGCTGAAACTATAATAAAGAAAAAAAAAACAAATTAATTTTTGTTTTAAATTTAACACCCCAGACAAATATTTTAAAAAAAGGTTAGAAATTTGTAATCCTTTAAGAAGCTTCCAAAATTTAAGTAAAAGAAAAAAGTTAGTGATAAGCTGTAGGAAAAAAAAGAAAAAGAAAATCGAGTGAGACATCAAGTGGTAAGGAGGGGATGAATACTGTTCAACATATATGAGAATCTATGGTCCCAGGACCAGGAGCCAGGGTCACAGAATCTAAAAAGAAAAGAAAGAATTTCTGTATCTCACTCACTCGTTCGTTCATTGTTTCCACATCTTTCTCCACTCATCACAAGCCACACTCTCACTCTATGAGTTATCCAATAATACTTTATGTACATAATGTGTGTGTGCATGTATATGTTTGTGTTGGAGTGGGGGAGAAAAGAGGAAGAGAGAAAGTAAGAGGCAAAAGTTGTATGTTTAAGACGAGATGATAAAAAAAAAAGAAAAAAATGGTTGTTTTATCTTCTCTGCTTCAACACTTATCCACGGCATCCTCCTGTGACTTGTCACCAGCGTCATTCAGCAATAGGATTTATTATCCTTTGTCAAGCAGCATCTTCATAAACCATTAAATATTCTTTTGCAAAATAGATGAATGAAAGAGTGTGTTTATGCTCAGATATTCATATATATATATATGTAAGAAAATGAGAACAAAAGAATATGTGAGACCTCAATATTATGAAAAATAGAGGAATATACTTATGATAGGGACAATTACAAAGCCATGAATTAATACTTCAGGTTTCGTATACTGAGTACAAAATACCACTATCTCCTTGGCTAATTTTTTTTTTTTTTTGCATTTCTCCCATCATGAATTGTCTGAAGAGATACTGGCATTTTGCACTCAGTATATGAAACTTTGAGTAGGGTTTTGGCTGTATGTGTGCAGTGGTTTATGATGCATGCTAGAATGTATCTATGTGTGTGTGTGTGTATATATATATATATATATATATATATATATATTTCTTTTGTCTATTAAACTGTTGTGTACACACTGCAAATGTGCAGCTGTCCTTATTGCTCAACAACCATCTTTACAACTGATCACGGCCCCTATTATTATCCATAGAACAATTCCAACAACAAAACTAATATAGACAAACCACACAGCGAGTTTACCATCCCGTTGCATGAGACCATACAGTCCTTTTGACTGGTGTTTCAGTGTCTTCTGTACGTAGTGGTACGCTACAATTGCTGTGGGGAAAAAGAACACAAAGCTGACACAGGATGCAATTAAAACCCATTGCAGGTGTTTCCAGGGTCGTGGCAGCATCTCGGCAGAAGGTACACGCCGCACCATATGGGGGACTGAAACTGTTGTCTCTCTGTAAGGATTGTCTGTTGTGTTCATGAAAACTGGCTCTATGGAAAATGCCCTCATATCCTCGGGACCGCTACCAGATGGTGTGTGTTGGTCGATGAGCGATGTCACATCAACGGACATGGCACCGTTGTGTGCGTTTAAGTCGGCTGCAAAATCACTGTCCTCATGAATCTCCTTGTGCAGAGGTTGCCTCTCACTGG
>JACXVO010007380.1:22694-33455 GCA_015501135.1 Hapalochlaena maculosa
ATGTGTCCTTTTTCAGACAGTAGAGCATAACTTTAAAGAGATGTGGCTGCTATCTTTAGCACGCCGAGTAACCAAATAGAAACTCTGATAGTTTTGTTGCTGTTGGTCCTTAGTCCTGATTGAGGAGACAGACTTTTGATGTGCACGGCATGCCAGCCATGCCCAACATGTCTGTCGTCGTAGGAGTACACAAGAGTCACATTGTCTGATGCACCGTGTCTTTAAAATCAAGAATGGTAGGACAAGAGACCACATTTGATTTGGCATTGGTGGCGGTGGTGGTGGGTGGGGGTTGTCAGGAGCAGGGGGGTAGTTTCGACAGCTATGGTTGGGACACTGGTGATACCCACACTCCACTCCACTCCCGCTGTGAGACATAACACATGCCGACGTGCGCACCCCTTGCCACTGCCTGTCGCCAAGGTCTCAGTTGCTCCCGACAACGATGTCATAGCCGGCCTCTTGTGTCTCCCTCCCAACTCTGTCACCACCGGTGGCAGCGGCGGCGACTCCGCCTACCATGTCCATCTCCATCATCATCATCATCATCAGTGAGTGGGTGCGCATGTGACGGCTGAGGGTCCTCGACTCGGTAAAAGTCTGGCTGCAGTAGACGCACCGGTACGGCTTCTCGCCGGTGTGCGTCCGCACGTGCTTGGTGAGGTTGCTGGAGTCCGAGAAACGCTTCTGGCAGAAGTTGCATGAGAAGAGCTTCTCACCCGTGTGGATGCGGATGTGTTTGGTGAGATTGTCTGACCGGGAAAACCATTTGTGACAGTGCGGGCAGGGGAAAGGCTTAAGTCCGGCGTGGACCTTCAGGTGACGTTTTAGATGACTTGGTCTGGTGAACATTTTGCGGCATTCATACTGAGGGCAAGTGTATTGTTTCACAGTTGACTGAGCAATGCCGTGTCGAGGCAGCTGCTGCTGTTTCCTCTGCAAGGCCTTTATTAAACTTGTGGTCATTGAGGGTGCAATAAGGTCAGTCGGCATCATGGTTGTTGTTGCATTCGGTTGATTTTGCAGCTGTTTTCTCTTCAGAACTTCTATTAGACTTGTGGTTGTTGAAGGTGTGATATGGTTTGTTGGCATCATAGCCGTTGCAGTTGGCCGATCTTGCTGTTGTTGTTGTTGTTGTTGCCAGCGATGCTTCATAACATCAGCATTGCAAGAGGGTTTATCTAGCTGAAGTCCGCAGTTGCGTGCAATGATGTTGATGGCAGAGGTGTTTGCAGTTTCACCTTTGTCAGCAAAGGTAGCAAAATTCAGAGTGTGATTTAAGGAGTTCAACAGAAACGGCTGACCCACAGAAGATGGAGAATTCGAACGGTAACTGATTTCATTGGCAGGTATGGAAGGAAACGAAGCTAAGGGTAACGAAGATACTAATTCATGTTGATTGTCATTAAGTTCAGAAAATGTCACCTTCCGATCGGCATCGCTGATTAATTGATCAGTGAAAACATTGCCAAGGAAACGAGAAGTACTGTGCTTACTCTTAAGCGGCATGTCCCTCTCAATCAGCATTTCTCTCACACTGTTCTGGGCTGGGAGTTGATTGCTGGACAATAAGGATGCCAACTCGTCAGGGTTAGATATCGCATCGGCAAACTTGGACAAGTCTTCTGTCTTAATTTTGGTGCTGATTGGCACCATTGCTGAGGAGTCTAAGTCTGTGGCAAGCCCTGGTTCGACTTTGATGAAGGGCTTTGGAAAATCCAGATTACTGTCAGCTGGCTGAGAACAAGACAAAAGGGATAAAGAGTTTGATAGTGGCTGGCTAAGATTGTCTTTTAGGGTCTTGATTTCCTGGTGGAGTTCCTTGGAGTTAACAGCAGCAATCGAAGCTGTGGGGGTCATTTCTGCGGTCATCAGAGACAACTGTTTATTACCATCGTTTGCTGTATTGTTACTGTCATGTTGTAAACATTGGTTGTTGTTGTTATAAGATGAGGTGTTATCTGGACAGTTGGCCATGGTGAGGTTTGCAGCCACTGGGTTCGGCAAATTCTGTGACTTCCTTTCAGTAGTATCGACGGAGACATGGTTGTTGCTGTCTTCATAGGTGTCCACTTCGTTCACCTCACTGGCACTTATAGCCATGACGACATCGGACGGAAGACAATCCGTGTTTGTTGTCGCGGCTGGCTTCCATGCCGCTGTCGTCACTGCATGGTGAAGTAGCTCATCGCACCATTTATCTCCCTTTTGTAGAAGCAGTTGTAGGGTCTCGTCACTGAGGGAGCTGAGAAAATCGAGCATTGCATCCCGGAACTGTCCATCGTTTTGGTTCGCCTCCCATTGGGATTGAGGAAACCTGTTAGCCCTACAGTCATCTCCGTTGCTGTTGTCAATCTCAAAACCACCCTCGGGCAATGACGATGCCAATACATCGTTTGCGCAGGGTTGGGACATTTCCTCCACCTCTTCCAATTTCACGTTCACGTTCTCAAAGATGTCTTTCAGATCTTCAGATTGTTTCATCATCGCGTTATCAGCATGATGAGCACTGGTGAAACCAGCAAGAACTGCTGTCGTTGTGAACCCCAGATTTTTTGCACTGCCCTTGTAGTTAGGACCGTCCAACGTCAAAGGAACATCTCCATCGCCATCGTCATCATCATCATCATCAGAAAGGGACATTGCTGAATTAGAATTTGAATCGGAAATACAAATCACATTGTTAGTTTTGTATTTCGGATCAGCAACAAGGGCGGATTCAGGATCACCATTACCACCAGAGAAATAGTTCTTATTCCGGAACTTGACGAACTCGTCAAAAAGCAGAAATTCTTGAATGCATTTCTCAGCCTCAGGTTGTTGCTTGTTGGTGACCGTTGCGATATCTTTCTGAAAATTTCCATTTCCGGCATCGTAAGAATCCAACGATTCCTGATCTGCTTTGCTGTAAAATCCTGCAACGTCAGTGTGGTGGGCATCTTTTGGATTCCGGGTCGTATTAAGCAGGTCATAAGATAGATGATCGCCTTGGGATTTCAAGTTGAGGTCTTTGATTCCATCGCTGGCCTTCTCAGAAAAGGAAAACTTGAAGTCGACGTTCTTAAGCTCTTCCGCAGCATCGACGGCAGATGGAAATTTGAAGTTGATGTCTTTAAGCTCTTCCTCATCGAGAGCGGAAGGAAATACAAAGTTTGTGTTCAGGGCAACTGTCCCAGCTAAGAGCTCACCATTATCGTTAGCGGTTGCCCTCTGGAATGGTTCAGAAGCGCTAGGGTTTCCATCCTCGATGACGATATCTTGGCCCTCTCCAACTGCCACTACGGATCCTTCTCCGGAGACAACCTCCTCTTTGATATCAGCTCTACTAATACCTCCGACAGAACCGCAACTGTTTTCTGCTTCAAAAGGACCCCTTGCCTGTGGTGCCTCACGTACATGAGCAGCGAGGGAAGCAGTGAGAGGGGCACTACCGTCCCGACCCTGCCACTGGAACAGCTCCATTGTTGAGCCAGAGGCGATGGATGTGCAATAACCATCGTCACCTTGTCCTTCAGGTTCCGGTGTCTTCGGTTCTTGCTTCACAGCACTACCATCTGGCAGAACAAACTCTTGTTTCACAGCCAAAGACAGGTTCTCTCGGAAAGGGTCAACCATGGGTTTCTCGGCAAAATTCTCCGTGAAGGATTCCTGAAAATCGCTACTGTTGTTGTTGCTGTCGTTTATTGTGCCGTTACTGTTGTTGTTATCCTCACTGTTATCGTCATTATTATTATTATTGACATTGGTGGTGGTGTTGGTACTATCAACAGTGGCAACCATATTGTTCCTAGGAGCACCGAGAAGACTGTTGCTACCATCTGCTGTACGGGACCCATCGTCTCCATGGTTTCTGCGGTCATGCGAGTCATTTGGTTTGCGATATATTTCGCCCGTTGTTTCCACTTGTCTTTGCTGCCAGACATTGGGTGAAGACAAGGACGGAACAACCAATGCTGTCTGCTCCGAGCCTGGCTCCTGACCAGAACCGACTGGACTGAACTCGGTGCTTGGTGGCGACAAAGGAGCCAATGGCAGCGGGGATGAAAACTGCAAATGCGAAGAGGATGAGGACAACAGCAATGACGGCTCACCGGGCATCACAATGCTTGGTTCAATTCTTGCTTGGCTCTGATGATGCCTGTCTGACCGATTCTGCAACGGTAACTTTACAGAGTCTTCTCGGGTAACCTCGGTCAAATTATGGCTAACAGAAGTAATATTAGTGCCACTTGAGCCATTGGTGTTAGCCGCAGCATTGGTCAGACTCTCGTTCTCAGAAACAGCACTGGACAGTACTTCGGTTTTGGAGAGAGAACTTATTGAATTGTGGTGACCGAGCGAAATACTGGTGTTACTTGAGCCATCGCTATTGGTGATAGTAGTGGTCAAATTTTCAACATCAGAGGCAATACTGGACATTATACTGTTGGCTTTTGAACTAGACCTGATTAAATCGTTTCCACTGGTCAAGTTGTTGCTATTGGAAACGACATTATCGAAACTGTTGGCATCGAAGATGACACTGTCCCTCTCATCATGGGAGACAGCACTGGTCAACGCGTTGCCAGCAAGGGAAACAATATTGGTGAAGCTGTTAGTGTTGTTGGCACTGCTGCCTCGACAATCTCCAAGGAGGTGGTCATTAAACGTGTTGAGGTCATGACTGAGCTCTCCACACTCTTTACACCTGAACATCTCGCCTGTCGTGTGCAGTTTCAGGTGATGCGTTAGCTCCTCCATGCTAGAGAAGAATATCTGACACCGGGAGCAATGAAAGAGACAGTTTCTTGGGTGATGGTCACTATTGGGAAGACGATGATGAGTATGACAATTTTGTTGGTGCTGTTGGCTCTGGTGACTACCATTATTTTCATTATTATTATTATCATCATCATTAGTATCGTTGATATATGGATGAAGGCGGTTGTGATGACGATGGGGATCATAACGGTCACTCGAATTAGAGTTATTATTGCTGCTCTGGAGGTATTCATCCATTTCAGTTTCCATTTCCACTTTGAGCCCACTGGCCAATGTCAGTGTAGTGTTTCTGGCATCCTCATCTTGATTTCCATCATCATCATCATCATCATCATCTTGTTCTATCACTTCTTGCTTGATATAATCAAGCACAAAGGGATTGACATTACAAGGGAGGCTGCAATTTGGATCATCTGGCATGGTAAGTGAAGATGCACCACCTGTCTTGCTGAATGCTGTTTCTGCGCTCATTTCTCTGGAAAAGGACATTGGTGAGCATGTGTTCTGCTGAGAGGAAACTGGGGCAGTTTGACCGTGTTCCAGTGAGCCAGTTTGTTTGTTGTCCTCTTCCACCTCTTCATCATTTTCCTCTCCATCTCTTATTGTTGGTGAGACAGCAGTGACGGTGGTTACATGGTGCCTGTAGACGTGGTTGGCCAGAGTGAACTCGTCAAGAAAGACCTTCCCACATTGACGGCACTGGTGTAACTTGTCACGCAGCTGTTTCTTGAAGCGTTGCAACAGGGCAGTAGGCCCAGAGCCAAATGTCTTCTTCAGAGCTGAGGTTGCAGTCTTAGCAGATGACGAGACAGACTGCAATGAAAGTGATAACAATGGTGATGATGATTGTGGTGGTGATGGTGGTGGTATCACAGAATTGGTGGCAGTAGTAGTAGTCGTAGTAGTAGTAGTGGTAATATTAGTAGTATCAATGGCAGCCCTAGTTACAACAGCAGAAATGCTTTTTGAATCTGTTGCTGATGAGGATGGTACTGAGCAAGGTAGTGAAGGAAGTTGTCGTGATGGTGGTGGTGACAGGGATGTTGTTCCTGACTGATGTAGCGTCTTCAATTGCAGCAGAGACTGGCCGAGTTTAGCATGTGTGAGTAAATGGCGATGCAACGTGGTTGAGTCGTCGAAAGGCCTTGAGCAGAGCATGCACTGAAAGGGAGACGACTCCGTAGATGAGGACAGCAATGGTGGCCTGCTCTCTAGCTGCTCTTGGTTTTGTTGTTGCTGCCGTGATAGGGAGCTGTGATGTTCGTAGTTGCCACTGGCATCGTCTCCTTTGCTGCCATGATCAGATACCTCCGACGCAGAATGTCTGTGGCCGTCATGTTTTCCCCTGTCGTCGTTATCATCTCTTTCACCGCTTCCTGTACCCATGTGGTCTTGGTTGCTGTTACTATGGCTACCACACGTGCCACCGTTACTCTTGTTAGATGCCGTCGCACTGCCCGCGGCTGCTGCAGCGCGTGCGTGCGTTCGCAAGTGTTTGGTGAGGTTGCTGGAATCGGTGAAGCGCTTGGTGCAGACACTGCACGAATACCGCTTGTCACCTGTATGAATGCGCACGTGCTTCACGAGGTTGTCCGACCGGGAGAACGCTCGGTCGCAGTACGCACACCTGAATGGCTTGATGCCCGCGTGGATCTTCAGATGCCGGTTCAGCTGGGTCGACTTGGAGAAATGCTTCAGGCACACAGAGCAGGCATGCACCAGATGGCGCCAACGGAGATGTTGCGTGAGCTCGAGGGCCGATGAGAATGAAACTGGTAATGAAGGCGCTGAGGGTGATGACGATCCCTTGCAGTAAGAGCAGAAAAATTCCTTGCTGTTTCCATTGTCTCTTACACTTCCGTCATTATCACAAGCTGCAGCGGAACTGGTCAAACTTGCAGCGGAGCTGCTCAAATTTGCAGTGGAAAAATGAGTAGTAGTAGCAGCAGTAGTAGTAGTAGTCGTCAGACTAACAGCAGTATTAGATGTAGCAGAAATAGAAACAGGGATCCCAGGAGAATTAGAACCTATAGAAACAGCAGTAGAAGTAGTATTAAATGCAGTGGAGGTAGCAGTAGAGATGGCAGCGGAAGCAGTAGTGGATGATGTGCATGTAGCAGCGGTACTGCTTCCACTGCTACAAGTGGTGACAGCAGTAGCAGTAGTAGTGCTACTACAGCTGTTATTACTGCTACTATTACAACTACTTGTGCTCAGGTAGCTGTTATTATCATGATCAATATATTTAGTAGTAGTAGTAGCAGTAGCAGTAGTAGTGGTAATAGTAGTAGTAGGAGCAGTAGTGGTCCTGGTTTTGGAGTTAACAATTTCAATATCGTGGGTCCCTTTCATACCAGATGCTTTTGTCAAGGGACCAATACCTGAGTTATCTCCCTGGCGGAAGCCGCTCGATGACACAGTGTGGACATGCAACGGAGAAGTCCGCATCAAGTCATTGTGGTTTGCCGAGCGATCCCACGGTGGCACTGAAGCTTCCTTCTTCACCGCCGCTTCTACCTCCGGATCCATGGTGACACGGCAAGCGGACAGCATTGGTGCCGCTTGCGTTGGTGTCGTCGAGGGATGCGACGCCGTCGATGCTGAAGCCTGCTCCGGCCGGGCCACCGTAAAATTCTCCTCGCTAGCCGGTGAAGCGCTATCGGAAACTTCTTCCAGATGTCTCGCGGAACTGAACCCTGCCGCTTGGCTATCGTCGCCACCGCCGCCGCCGACACCGTCTGCCACGGAGACTAACATCTCCTCCGTCTCTGTCTTTAAAACAACACCTCGGGCCACCGTAACGGAACTATACCGATTGACCACACTAGCACCAACATTATCATCATCATCATCACTGTTATTGTTATGGTCAGTAAGAACCATAGAGTTTTTAGAAAAGTTTTTGGGTTTGCTTAGAGAAACCTGATCCACAGACATCAAATTTTGGAGGGATCCAGCGATGGATATATCACCGACTGTCTCTTCCTTTCTTTTACGGCCTCGATAGATTTTGGGTCCTTCCACTTCTTGTTTGATGACTCGTCGGAAGTCACATCCTGTTACGTTACCGATATTGCTCAGGATTTTGGCGACAATTGCATCGACTTCAACAGCAGAATCGTTACCACTAATTGCCGTTAATTTCCCCATTTCTTCTTCTTCTTCTGCTTGCTGTTCTTGTGATGCTTTTTCTTTGCAAGCAGTGTTGAGAAGCGAGGAACGAAAATCGCTACCCGTGGTGTGTTTGTTCGCTTGCCATCTTTTCTTTTTCCCCATGCCGAGCGTATTGAAAGCTTCTCGCTCACCATTTTGTGACACCCTCGTTAAATCCTCCATACTTAACACAACGTTGTCCAAGACGTCCAGACCATTCTGCAACGACATTGAATTCCCTGGATCTTCGATGACGTCCCCTTTATCGTTGTCCTCAGTCTCACTATCGGACAGTATTATCTCCTGTTTCAATTTCAGCGCCGACAACTGAAGACAATGGCTGGGATTTGGCCTCTGATTCTCCTGTGTCATCGTGCAATGGTCAAACTGCTGTTGACCACCACCACCAAGTCTTGCGGAGAGCAATCTCTGCTGCACGGGATTGGCGTTATTTTTACTTTGGACTGTTTTCCGGCTCCGATCTTGAGCCGGACATTGCCTCCGATGCTTCGACAGCCGAACACTAGAGCTGAAGGACTCTCTGCAGTTCCTACACTCGAGTCGCCGTCGTATGTGACGTTTCAGATGATCAGCCAATGCTAAGGCCCTTGGAAATACAGCCTTGCAATAGAGGCACTTATACGGGAGGCCTGATGATACTGCATCACGGTCTTCAAAGCTTGTTGCTCCGTCGACCGTTGACGTTTGGAGAGAACCCATACTACCATGGCTTTCTAACTGCCGCCTCCTTATATGGATCTTTGACACATCCTCGCTACTGTTTTCTAACAGTGTATTTACAGGATTAACTTCTTCCACATTACTGTCATCATATTCCTTTTTTATGCGGATCGGGGCCACGTCATCCTCTTCAGCACAGGCATCTTGGTGTCCCTTTTCATGCATTTCCAACAAGGTTCTGGAGAAAAACTGCGCGCTGCAATAATTGCACTGGAACGTTATCGGAAAACGATTGTGAGCCCTGCCTAAACTATTCCCACAACGCAGTCTGTCAACGGAGTGACTCGGGGCGGGCCTAGATGAACCAGAAGCTTTCTGGCTAACTGGATTGTGCAACAGCGTGGTGGCATTCGCAGAATATGAAAGCACTTGATCGAAATCAAAATCGACATGGTTCACTGAATTTGTTCTGTTCTGCTTTGACTTCATCCTTGTAATATTACTATTACTATTACTACTACTACTACTACTACTAGTGTTATTATTGTTGCACACCAGGATGCTCTCATTGGTGCGTGACACTTGTCTCATGATATGATCGGTTCTGCAGAAGACATCCGTTGCTGTTGGCAGCGAGACGTTCTTAGGTGGGGCCCTCCCGATGTCCTCATCTCCGCTGGACCATGGCAAAAGATTCCCTGTATACGAAGACTTGCTTGCTGCAGCCTCTGCATCTGGTGGTCCTAGCGATCGAGCCCCATTTGAGGGTTCACCAATCGTGCTGAGAATCCCCCTTGTGTTTGTCTCCGACTTGCTAGCTGACGGCAACCGCGACTGAGAGTGCACTCGCAGTTGCGATGGCAACTCTGCGCTTTGCGGATTTGACACTTCTGCTGTTGTCACAGTGGTAGTAGTGGTGGTGGTGGTCGTGGTTGGAAATGTTCTCTCTTTATTGATAATGTGCAGGATGTTCTGCATTTGGAGTCGTCTCTGCATGTCCGCTGCAGCAGAAGCTGCATCACTCAGCGACAGCAATGACACTGCGTCGCCACCAACGTCCGCACCACTTCCAAGACGACGATCGTGACCTCTAACGGAGAGGTCATCGCGGAGTGTAACTTCGCCAATTCCATTATCGATACTGCTGCCACCTCCACCACCACCACCACTATCACTACCATTACCCTCGCTGATGGCAATGGTGCTGCTATTTCCGTCGGACACGCCGTGGGTCAACAGGTGGCGCCGGAGGATGTCCGACTTGCGAAACGCCTTCGAGCAGAGTGTGCACGTGTAGCGCTGCGTGCCCGCATGCGTGCGCATGTGCTTGCTCAGGTTGCTGGAGTCGGTGAAGCGTTTCAGACAGAACTCGCAGCCGTAACGCTTGTCGCCAGTGTGGATGCGGACATGCTTAATCAGGTTGTCCGACCGCGAGAACGACTTGTGGCAGTACTTGCACTCGAACGGCCGGAGACCAGAGTGAATCTTCAAATGCCTGGCCAGATGGCTGTACCGGTCAAAGTCCTTACTACAGTACTGGCATTTGAATGGACGCACTTTCAAAGAAACAGTGGCATCGTTAGTGCTTTCAATACCAGATACTGCACTCATAGACAGGGAATCCATTCCACTCCGATTTCTTTTCTCTGTATTACCTTTCTGTCAAAGAGCATAGACTTGAAACATCGAAGACTTTTATATTTCTAATTCTTGAGCGTTAAACTAATATACCAACTTTTTTTCCATACCGTCTCCGTCTATTCTTGTTTCAACTCGAAATATATATATGTGTGTGTGTGTGTGTGTGTACAGATATACTTTTGCAATAAGATCCACGGATCGGAGTGTAGGAAGTTGGTAAGCTTTGAGCAGTCTGTGACGGATATAAAAAGAATTGACATTCGGCAACAATACCAGTTTAATGGGGAAGGTTTATTTGTGAGGCCTTTCCCATCAGCTGAAAAACCTTTATATGATAAAGGTATCTTTGGTCTGATGAATAGCAAGTTCAGTGCCCTCCATTGGGCAATTATTATATCAGAGGATCAGCTAGTTAAGAAGCTTATATAGGCCGGATCTCACCCTCAATCTGAATATATATATATATATATATATGCCCAGTTCAAAATGTAACCTCACGTGGACCGTTGGTTAATTTTTTTGCTC
>JACXVO010007471.1:114359-127615 GCA_015501135.1 Hapalochlaena maculosa
CCCATGCTTGCATAGACAACGGACGCTAAATGATGATGATGATGATGACTGCAGAACAATCTATATAGGAAACATCAAAATAAGGAGATAAATGTAATATACAGTATTTTTTTTTTAATTTCTTACTCGTTTCTGGCCATTAGACTACAGCCATGCTGGGTCACTGTGTCTTGGGGAATTTTAGTCAAACTAATCAACTCCAGTACTTACTTTCTCTTTAAGTCTGGGTTTTATTCTATTGGTCTCTTTTGCTAAACTATTGATTGCTAAACTACTGAGACACACACAATGGGCTTCTACCTACCAAATTCCCCAAAAGGCCTTGGTCCACTAGAGGCTACAGTAAAAGACACTTGCCCAAAGTGCCACACAGTGGAACTGAACCTGGGACCGTATGGATTGGAAGCAACTTCTTAACCACACAGCTATGTATATAAAAATGAAAAATAAAATGAATACATTCATGAAGCCTTCAAGACATTTTGTCCATAACAATTATAAACTATGTATAATTCAGCAATACTTCTGAGCTTAGCAATGTCAATAACTACTATGGATGATGATGGTGATGTGTGACTATTTGAATAACAACTAAATGTAATGATATTGTGAATGCAATGTTAATGAGATTATGCATGAATTATTATGTAACAAAAATGTCTCCTTTTAGTTTTTCAGTCTTAGATGAACTGGAAATAATTCTCTGCTTATTTGCGGGTAACATATTAAGACAAAAAGAAAAAATTAGGTTTTAGATAATAGCCCTTCTACAATATTCATAAGGCCTGAAATTTGTGGGGAGGAGATAAATCAATTCCATTGACCTGAGGGTTTGAAAGATTATTTTATTGATCCAGAAGGAATCAATGATAAAGTCAACTTCAGCAGAATTTGAACTCAGAACATGAAACTGGAAGAAATACTGCAAACAATTGTCTAAATACTGCAAACAATTGTCTAACCCATGCTTGCATGGAAAACGGACGCTAAATGATGATGATGATGATGATGATGAATTCTGCCATTCATATCTAGGGTAGGAGTATACATTGAATTGGTACTTTATTTCATCTACCGTGAAAAGATGAAAGGTAGAGTTTCAACTTAGAATGTGGAGGCCTATAATTTAATAGCAAGTTGTATTTTGATCAATGTTCTAATGATTTTGTGTAAGCTAACTTTAGATATGAATAATTTCTATTTCTTAAATAAAATTGTAACATAAAATCTATAAATCTCTTTCAAAAAGTTTCTTACTCAGTATTTATTTAGTTATTAAGATTTCAAACTCAGCCCCAAAGCCAATTAATATAGGAAGTGTATATAGACAAGTCAATTGAATCTGGTTTGATACTGTTAATTATTTTACAGACTATGAAAGGAGGAAAAACCAAGTTGGTCCTGGAGGAATGTTATTTAATCATCTTAATTGAAAACAACTTATGATCAAAAGTATTCCAGCAATGACCATCACAGCTTTTTTTTTACTAGATTTAATTTATCTCCTTTTTTTTTTTATCTAATATCCACTCTACTGAGTGGTTAGTGTTAGGAAGGGCATCCAGCTGTAAAAATCTGGTCAAAACAATCACAGAAGTTTGGCTTCTGCTTGGCCAGCTCTTGTAAAACCATCCCACCTATGCTAGCATGAAAGGTGGACATTAAACAATGATGATGATTGTATATCTGAGTATTATTTCTAACAGTTCAAACAACCATCATCGATTTTCTGGTCCATAAATTCAGGATCTGAAGCTAAATATGTTGAAGTATTTAATTTTGGATGAGTACTCTCCTAAAATTAGGAGAATTAGTTGGTTAAGTCAATAAGAGGTCAGACTAATAGCTATATCCTGTCAGAGAAGAGAGTCCACTTAATTGTAAATTGATAGGATGAGTTGACAAAACTAAGCACTGGGACACAAACACAATGAAAGTGACAAATGTTTCATTAATTCAATCAGAGCTAAGCTTGAGCCCAGACAAGCTAAGTAGTCCTAGTCTTTAGCAGTCTTCAAGGATTCAATGGATGGCTGAAATCATCATTTTAAAACGGGTCATGGAAACTAATGTATTACGGAATACTAAAAAGCTTAATATCAGGCAGGGTAAAAAGTAACATTTTTAAAAATGAAATTCATCACAATATATTTCAACAATGCAGAAATTTTATTCATCAAAAAAAGTACCATTATAATCAACAGATTTTTGCCAACGAGTTACAAGCTTTATTCCAGCAGCATAAAAATCTGGAGTTCTGGAGTTGATGAACTCTTTGAATGCACTTTCAACATCAGTTTGAGTTTTGAAAACCTCTTGCGGGAAACAATCAAGGTGCTTGAAAAGGTGATAGCCAGTAGGAAGAAGGTCTGGGGAATAAACTTTGTAACCAAGTTCCCTCAACTTCTGGAGTGTCAGTAATGAAATGTTTGGTTGAGCATTGTCATGAAGAACGATTGGTCCTCTTCTGTTGACCAGTCTGGGGTGGAGAGGTAGCAGTTTTTTTTTTTGTTCCTTTTGGCAATTTCATGGTGATATGTTTCTGCAGTAATGGTCTTTCTGGGTTTTAAAAAGTTATATTGGAGGAGTCCAGCAGTACACCACCAAACAGTCACCCTGGCATTTTTTTTAAAGCGCTTGGGTTTATGGAAGGTTTTGGTGCTTCCTTTTGGTCCAAGAACGTTATTTACAAGATTCGTTTTTTATCACAAGTTACAATACAGTTGAGAAATGGATCGGCTTGATTACAGAGAAGAAGCAACGAGAAAATTTCATATCTGCATATTTTCTAGTTTTCTTTAAAAAAAGTGGTATCCATTTGTTGAGTTTTTTTGATTTTCTGATCTCATGCAAATGGTTGCAGGTAATTTTCTAGCTAATTTGAAGTTCTTTTGCCATTTCTCAAGAGGATTTTTCAAGGACCTTTTTCAATGATGGTCTTTAATTGACGGTCCTTGATGACAGAAGGGTGTCCACTATGCTTACAATCTTCAAGGCTCAGGTCATCACCACAAAATTGTTTAAGTAAAAACTATTTTTGAACTGACCACTCATTGGTTATTTCTCATCAAATGTTTCGTTGATATCACAAACAGATTCATCTGCTTTACATCCTTTTATCAAGTTCAATAGCAAAATTGCTTGAATATTGCACTTTGACACTTCCATTTCAGATGATTGTAACAACAGTGGTTAAAAAAAATTCATGTTAATTTATTGATTCAATTGGGCAAGTCTATGTTTGTATTATCAGACAATTGCAAAAAAAAGTTTTAAAAATTTCAAATCTCCGCAAAAACCCAGTACAGATTCTTCAAGGTTCAATATGTTGCTTACTTTTTACTCAACCTGATAATATTTTGATAACTTATTTGCTTTATTTATTAAGTTACAACAAGAGTAGCTAAGAATTCAAAGTAAAGGCCATTGTGTTACAGCATCTGAAGCCACCTTTCTGCCAGTTCTTCGATCACATATAGATACCAGTTCTTTTCCTTTGAGTCAAAGAAACCCTTCCCTGTAGCTGCTACTTTCTTTTGGTTGATGAAGTCTCATGAATAAAATAAATGAGCCATGGATTGGAACAATTAATAATGTGGGAGATACTTTTTTGCAATTCTAATGTCACAAGTAGTGGTTAAGCAAAGGCCAAGTTCTAAAATCTGTTGCCACACATGGGTGTTTTGAAGACAAGGAGGTGCTCTGTCTGTTGGAATCCATTTTGAGTTCATTCCAGGGATGCCAACCATCAATGTCAACCTGTACTCTGAACCATCAACGCTAACCTGTACTCTAAAATCTCTGGAGCAAATGTATGTCAGTGTAGCAAAAATATCTGGCATTGGTTGATAGAAAACAAGCTCTTCTGCAGCAAGACAATGTAAGATCTCATACCACTTGAATGACTTAGAGTAAACTCCAAGAGCTTGAGGAAATTCCACACTCAGCTAGAGGAGTTTGACATGAATAGATGATCCAGAGGGCTGCACTAAGCTGCAATATTTGCTTTAGCATGCTTTCTACAGTTTGATGCCCTCTTTAATGCTAACTGCTTCACAAGAATGTACTGGGCCCTTTTTCTCATAGCACCAACATTGGTGGGGGTCACCAAGTACCTGCAAGACAAGATTCCTCATATAAGCTATGTACATAATTAGCACCACCCCAAATCAGTGCTGATTTTCTGATCCCAGAAAAAGTATTTACAGTTTTTTTAATACAGTTTTGTCAATGGTATGTATGTTAGGCCACAATGAGAGCAGTGATTACATCTGTACTTTTGAAAGAGACTAGGCTGTCATGTTCCCTTTGAAAGGTGTTCTTAATGTCTTTGGTTGTAAAATCAGTGAATGTCTGACATGGGTTCCACGTGGAAGGTTAAAGACAAGGGAAGAATGTTATCTGTATAAGAGTTTATCTTGTTCAGGTGAGAGCAAGTAAGTCATTAATGTACAGACAGCAGAATGTGTGTAGATGACATTACCATACCTTGAGATCCATCAAAGAGGATAGATTGAGGACCACAAAGAGATTATATCAGCATATGCTGCAATACTGTGGTCTGATAAGAATCTTGAGATTTAAAAAACAAAAGCAAACCAATATAATAGATGAAGAGTACAGGAAGGTGACTTAATTAGGAGGTTCTCATGCAAAACAGTTGACGATCATTACTGATATCAAGTGCAATGACAAAGCTACTACTGAAGTTCTCAGGAGCAAAAAACTACTGGTGAAATGACAATATTAAAAAAGACTGCAATAATGACTTAAGAGATTACATACATATATTTTGCAAAACATGTTTACATGTAAAGCTAACAAATACATCAAGACAGAAAAAAAGACAATAAAAAGAGCAGGAAAAAAAGAGAAGAGAAAAATGGAACAAGGAGGAAATATTAAACTTACTTTTGGATGCTGCCAGAGCTTCTGCTACAGCCAGCTTCTGCTGTTCTTTCAATGTTTCTCTTAAATTCCGATACTGTTGATTTTCACGTTGGAGTTGATCTATATTTTTTAATAATTCTTTTACTTCTTCTTGCCAGTTATCTTCTATTAACTCCAGTTCCTGTATAAAACAATATATATCATAATATACACACATACACATGTAGGCACATATATACAACATATGCATATATATAAATATCTACATGCACATGCACACACGATAAGAAAATAGATTATGAGATGTCCAGATCTGTTGTTAGAACAGCTTTTCCAAAGGCTGGTGGAAGTGAGTGCAATTTTGTTCATTAGCGATCCTACAGCAGAAACATAAGTCTAATAAACAAGCCTAATGAATCATTAAGTTCCTCACACAAATATAAGTCTTTGGTAAAAATTCCAATAACCTTAGCATTGGAATGGGGGAGGAGGAGGGCAGCAGACAGAAGAATTATATTCATCTACCATCTTTGCATATTCTTATTTATTTTGTCTACTTTTATCCTAACCTGATGATTATTAAGAGAATAATTGATATTGGACCTTAATTATTACTCACTTTAATTTTTATTGGAAATTCTTTTACTGGGTCTTTTAAATTTTGATATCTTTATTGTAACATAGTACTCTTTCATACCAATTCAAATGGTATTGCTATTGGTCTATGATTTCATTTCTTAAATTACAAGTACTTAAACTCCATTAATGGCTTAATGCTTTGGTTTTCAATTTGATTTTAATTCCATTAATCCTTTTATCCCAATATGTCACCATTTCACTCACAAGGCTTTAGTCAGTCCAAGGTTCTAATAAAAGTTGATTGTCCAAGGTGCCACACAACAGAGCTAAACCTGAAATAACATGACTGGGATGTAAACATTTACCCCCCTCCCCAGACAAGAACAATTTAAAAACAATATTTAATAATGGAAAGAAAAAATTAGTTAAAATTTTTATTAGCAATTCTACATTTTATGAATATTCAGTTAAATCCATAAAGCTCCTTAAGAAACAAAGAATAAAATTGATTATTTTCTGAATAGGATGGCTTACTTTAAAATTAGGGGAAATTTTGTGAAATGCAACAAAATCATCAAAACTGTAAAAAAAGACATTCTAATCATGAGCAAAAAGCAGGCAGTAGATTTCATTTGCTGTAGACGTACTGCTAGCTATGCCACACACCTGAGCTCACCACACATGCTTGAATGAAGAACTGCTACTTATTAGCTAGCAATGTGTCATGATTCATGCCATATCCCTTCAGAAACATTTTTGCAATAAACTTCAAGCCAGACTATTTGACTTAGTTAATTTTTCTTAGATAAATAAAACCAACAATTCATCACTGTTTTAATATTCTATTCATGTCAGTTTAATAGAAGAGAAGGCTATACCACATGAAAAAAGAAAAGAAAATCTGACAGACATTTCTAAATGGATACAATATTAATTCATTCAAAAGACAATTCTGGTTAGATATGACATAGCAAATTTTTCCCAGTTCATTGCATTTAATTTTTGAGGTCTAGTAAATAAAAGACTAGAATCTAAAACGGATAAACTATATGCCTTTAAGCTTTCAAAGTGAAAACATATGGAGCAGAACAGAATTTTTTATATTTGAAATGCTATACAGCTTCTAAATAAATGTGGTGTAATATTAACCGATACATTTTTCAAGTTTTATTTTCAATAAAAATGGTTGACCCAATGGCTCTTTTAAAAATTAGTTATACTCACTCTCATAGATGTTAATGATTAGACTAACTGATATAGCAATATGGTTTTCTTGATTTATCAGTTGCACTTGACAAACTAAAAAGAGCACATTAAGAGGTCCACTGGCATTTGAATTGTTACTTTCAGTCTCTGGACTCACATAATTTACTTACACTACTTTGTTGACATACCAATCAAAGTTAATTACATCGGTGATTAAGACTATATTTAGAAATCCAGTCAAAGTATTTTCCTGGCCATTGTTTATTTAACTTATAGTTTTATTCTCTCAACTTACCTGAAATAAACAGTATTTAATACTAACTAAAACAATTCAGTACTTACTCAAGATATTTTTCTTCATTTTCATATATACTTTATTTCAAGTTGAATTAGTAATATGAAATTACTAATACAATACCATATTAGTTTTGTTTGCTGAAAAACCTTAGGCCAGTGAATTTAGATGTAATGTTATCAGCAAGCTCAGAATTTTCTGTGTGCAGTTACTCATACCCATTCTCAACAGCTACAAGGTGTATACCTTTTTTTAGCTAGTTCAAATCAAGAGGGATGACGTCAAGGCAAAAACAGTCTTTCTGGATCTAAATGATAAGTTAGTGGTTCTGAATGTGAACATCAGTGATGGATTGGTGGTCATTTATGCCTCAATTGGGCAAGTTCAGACAGACATCCAGGCATCTAGTCCTTTTATACTACATGCACGTGCGTGTGTGTGTGTGCATGCATATGCATAGTTCTGGTCAAATTTAATGCTTTTCTAAATATATTTTGATATAGAAATAAATGCTAATGACATGCTATAATATATGCCCATGCTCTTATCACTGGATGTCTATATGAGAGGACCTCTCAAGGTGAATACTACAATATTTTGTATTTTATATATATATCCATGTTTAGTGGGATATTAAAAAATTGTCATCTGCTACATAAATTGCTTCCATTACTAATATGCATCTGTTAATAAGTCTGCTGGTTATTTGTAACATCAGTGAATGAAAGGTCATTGTTATCATTTGCTGTAAGATTTCACTAGTGTGTGGGGCTGGACACCCGTCACTGAGGAAGTGCAGTACAGTAAAATCAGGTGATCTGGATGTTTAGGGGGCCCATCGCTACAATAGTGCACTCTTAACACCATATGTCTATATGAGAGGACCTCTCAGGACACATACCACAGCATTTGCTGTTCTCATAATACATCTACATTTTGTAGGATATAAAGATTGCCATTTGGTATCAATACTGTTTCTGTTGTTAATATATATTTTGTATAAAACCTAAGGTGGCGAACTGGCAGAATTGTTAGTACACCAGGTAAAATGTTTAGTGGCATTTTGTCCACCTTTATGTTCTGAATTCAAATGCTGGTGAGGGTGACTTTGTCTTTCATCCTTTTGTGGTCAATATAATAAGTAGCAGTTGAGTACTGAGGTCAGTGTAACTGATTTACCCTTCCCCTCAAAATTGCTAGCTTTGTACCAACATTTGAAACCAATATATATTTTATATAAAATCTAATTATCTAATAATTTGCAAGAAACAACAAAGTAAATTTATCTTATGTATTATTATAAATGAATGGTGAACTATTTCAATGTATATCAATATTTTATAAAATTATGGAACTGTCATCTGGAGAAAAAAAAGGGGTTTAAACTGTGAATTGTTGCTATACATGACAATGGACACATGTTTATTATAATAGCAAATCAGCTAAATTTATCTGTAAATATGGTCTCAGGATGCATTGTTTTGATTGTACTTTTAAATGATTAGCCTTATGTTGCATCTCTATTTATAATAGTGTCGTAAAAGCACAGCTGCAAACAACATACATTGAAGCAATTAGCTAATAAGGCATTAATTACAGGAAGACTGCTATCTAGTTGCAAGACATTCAGTGACAGAAAAAAAAGGCAAAACAGAAAAACCTACAAAATCATCTACAATTTGCTAGGATCACAAAAAGTTGGCCAAAGAAAAGCTGGCAATAAAACATTTACTGATCCTTTAGCATTTAAACTGGTTTTATCCACCCCCAAAATATTCCACCTGTTTTAGGTGCAAACAGGACAGATTTGACATCTCACACCTCAATGTCATTCTAAAAATAAACAACTATAGTGAATTCTTGAAGCTACAAGATAATGCATGATTAATTTGAAACAATTGAAGCATTACATTTGACAGAGTAATCTGAATGTTAAATGGTTAAGTAATTTTCATTAAATGCAACTTTTGCCTTCGGTCTATCAAACAAAATACAGCCCAAGACATACTGCTGCAAAGGTTAAGCAATGCTCATTCACTATAAGACAGAGGAGGGGGTATTTCTGAAAAAAGAAAGCTAAAATTGGGATAATGCCTAAAAGTACAATCATAAATTCTAAACCCTACTTAGGTATTTTGAAGAATTTTCCAACTCGCATATTCAGCCATAACTGCATTATATTCCAACAGGATGGTTCACCATACCATTGTGCAAAATGCATGAAAGACTGACTTAGAATTAATAAAATTACTCTATTGAATAAATAACCAGGATTATTTCTTAACTTGAACCCTATAGAAAATGCATGGAATCATAGAAAAAGCTTATAATCTTTCATGAATTCCCAATTTAAAAGAGAAAGTATCGCAGGAAATAACCCCAAATTATTGCAAACATTTATTTAAAAGCTTGCCTGAATAACTTGTGGCAGTGTTGGAGGTGAAGGGATATCATATTTTGAAAATAATGGCTGATTTCAGAAACATAATTTTATTCCAGAAAAATTAGCAATAGAAATCTTTTGATTAGTCAAAGTATAAGCTGTGAACATTTATGTATCTCTACTATTGATCAATGAAATTATTTATGCGACATAGCTTCAAAGCTAATAACTTTTTATCAAAGAAATCTTTGTAAGCAGATTCAAGCTCTGGGATCTGAAAGTTTTATCACTTAAAATGTGTTTAAATGATAAAAATATGGTAGACAATGAGTAAAAGATTAGGAGAATATGGAGGATTTGTTAAAGCAAGAATGCTCAGCCTACGGCCAGCAAGCCAAATCAGGCCCATGAAGCCTTTTTTACTGACCCACAAGATACCTGTAGCAGTATGGCCATGAAGTGGTTAATTTTCTAATCTGGCTGACTAATAGAGTAAATTGGCAAAAGCATAAACTTTTAAGAAACTTTAGCAAAAATTCAATGAAAGGTGATGGGACAAAATTCATACGGGGTGGGGGGACAATGCTGGGGCACCACCTTCAAGAATTTTTAGACGAATGAATTGATCTCAGAGTTTTTTTTTTCAAGACCTAGTATTTATTCTATGGTGTCTTTTGTTGAATCACCAAGTTACAGGAACATAAACAAACCAACACTAGTTGTCAAGCAGTGATGAGGGGGAGGACAAACAAAACCACAAACACACATAGACATAAACTCACACACAAAACCAGGCTTCGTTCAGTTTATGTCTACCAAATCCACTCACAAGGCTTTAGTTAGCCCAAGGCTACAGTAAAAGACACTTGCAATGGGATTGAACCCACAATCATGTGGTTGAGAAGCAAGCTTCTTACCACATTGCCACACCTGTGCCTTGCTCTATATACAAAAAAAAAGTGGGCAAAGACTCCATATGCTGTATTCAAAGTAAGCTATGGATACACAGGATATAATGGAATCACAGACTAGCCTGGAGGACTCACTGGAAGTAGTTAACAGCTTTTGTTACCTAGGAGATGTAGTTATTAAAGGAGGTGGTTGCTCTGAAAGCAGTATACCAGAGTAAGAACAGGTTGGAGAAAGTTTGGAGTGAAGGGCAGATTGTATGATGTTTGTGCTAGAACTGCAATGCAATGTAGTAGTGAGACATGGGCCTAGAATGCTGAGGACTTGAGAAGACTGGAAAGAAATGTATCTAGCCTACTCCATTAGAAAGTATGCATGAAAATAAAACAAATGAATTGAGAGAAAAACTGTGTATAAGAAGCATCAAAATAGGTTTCAGATATAGTGTGCAAGAAAGAAGAATGTATTGGTAGAGACATGTGATGATGCACATAGATGAGGACAGTTGCATAAAGATGTGTCAATCATTTAATGTGGGTGGAGCTTGTGGTAAACAGACACCGAGAAAGACAGGATGAAACAGAGAAGGCTGACCTTAAGATCCTGAGTTTTGTGGAGGGGACGACAAAAGACAAGAATAACTGGCAATACATGGTTCTTAAGAAGTCCTGCCAACTTGGATACAGAGTTCTGGAGGAAGTAGAGTGTGTGTGTGCGTGTGCGTGCGTGCGTGCGTGCGTGCGTGTGTGTGTAATGCACAAATAGACCCTTCATACAGTTTCCTCCTCAAATAACTTCCCAACTAGCCATTATCTCTGTCACTGCAGCTCTCATTTGATACCACTTATTTCTCTTAAAATTGGGAACCATTTCACTATCCATTAATACTATCATCTTCATTCACACTCCTCCCATTGGACCACCAAATTATCTTTCCTCCTTTGCTACCAATATGTCTCTCTCTCTCTCCTCTTGCATTACACCTCTTTCTTTCTCCCCTACTTCTGCAACCTTCCCAATCCTATATCATAAATCTCTCATCCTCCATCTGTCTACTGTATTACCATTACTATCCTATTACTTCCCAAAATTCATGCATCCCTGGTCATCCCTCACCCATTATGCACCATTCACTACATCTATTCTCCAACTCTTTCCAATTTCTACAGGTGTTGCCCCCTCCCCTCACCAATTTCTTCCTTTGCTTGCTCCCCCATATATGCTTGCAAACCACCACCAACCCACACTCCTAATTCTTCTGTTTCCACTTTGATTTTACTCACCTCACATCTTGCTGGACTACCTGGACACCTCATCATTGCTATTTTATCTCTTTCCAGCTCTACTAATTCATTATCACCCTCTCTTCAAAACATCAATAGCCTTGTAGATAGGAAAAATAAAAAACATTTTTCTCCTCATCTTGTAGCATAATTATTACCTTTTCTCGGGGTTCACACTATTATAAGCTGGAGGTGACCTCACTAGTGCTGGTGGAAGGTAAAAAGCATACAGTACATACTGTTAAGTGGCTGGCATTAGGAAGGGCATCCAGCTATAGAAACCATGTCAAAGCAGACACTGGAGCACAATGCAGTCCTTGGAGCCAAAATGTCCAACCCACTATGCCAGCATGGAACATGGATATTAAATGGTAATAATGATGATGATGATGATGATGAACTTTTAGAATGCATTTTAAACAGAAATTACAATATATACTTCTTTCTTTTTTATAGCTCTCAATGCTACAGAAGATTATATATGAGCAATATTTTCCAGGATTTCAAAGTCCACAAATAAAGGCATACATTATATATAGGTGTATAGTATATGCAAATAAATGAAGTTCTTCAAAAAGTTAAATAAAAGCAAGGAAACTTATCCTAAAGATTATAAGAGAATACTCAAACAGTATTCTGTTAACTCCCTTATACTGTAAAACAACCTTAAAAGAAAAGAACTAAGGAAAATAACTCAAATGGACCAATGGTGTAAATATAGAGGAGTTTGGGTGGGTGGGGTGTGATGTACTGAATGGTAAGTGCGAAAAATTCTCAATTTAATTAGCATTTCCTTCTTAATTGGAGAAAGCAAACAAAAACTAAACAATAATTGTTTGTGAGTTATTTTCAACCTGTCTTTGGGCAATGTAACAATTCCATTTGATTAAGTTCGATTGAAGTTAAAGAAGAGCAACTACTTTGTTGGTGTTAACGAGTAGTTGATAAGAGAAATACATACAGAATAATATTGCTGTTTTAACTAGAATATACTTGCTATTAATACAAAGTACAAATTTATAGGGGAGAGGCATCATCATCATCATAGCATTCACTTTTCCATTTTTGCTTGAGTTGGACATAGTTTATTGAAACAGATTTTCTATGGCCAGAAGGCCCATATTGTCAGCAATCCTCAACTATTTCCATGTAAGGTGATATTTCTCAATGGCCAGACATGTTTCCAAAGTCAATTGGAAATGAAGAACCCCACTTGCATGACAATGACACTCATTTACAAATATCCTGTTATGTCAAGGCAAGCAGACAGTACTCCAACCCCTGTATTTAGACATACACACATACATACATGCATATGGTGGGCATTTTTGAAGTTTCTGTCACCCAAATCCACTCAGAAAACTTTGGTCAGTTCAGAGCTATAGAAAACGTAATTAAAATGCTATGCAATAGGACTGAATTGGGACTAAACAGGAGCAAAACCTTTTTTGTATTATATAAAGAGAAATTGTAATTTTAAGTAGGGCCTGTGTTGGTGGCACGTAAAATCCCCAAGCACATTTGGAGTTGTCGTTGGTGCCTCGCAATTGGCATCCCTGTGGGTGGCACATACATTCACTAAAAACCTCTCTGTGTCACGCGAATGGACCATGTGGGTGGCACATAAAATCATCGAAATCTCCTGTGTCACTCGAATGGCACACGTGTGAGTGGTATGTAAAAACACCCCCACACTCTCAGAGTGGTTGGC
>JACXVO010007539.1:94730-105546 GCA_015501135.1 Hapalochlaena maculosa
GTGGCTGGTAGACAAACTACTTATCACAAGACCACTCCTGCACCTATATAAATTCATTTTGCATAGCATTAGATACAAAATTATTATTGCATATACATCAAAATAAAGCGTTATTCTTAAATTTCTTTATTCATCATCTTGTCCTTTAATTTACATTTGGACAGTTTTTACCTAAATTGTTCCCAGGAAATCGAAATACCAGCCTATATGTCATGTTTTATGTTAATTCACGAACCTAAATATTTTCAAGTTATAACAACTAATTTAAAGTCAATGAATTTAGTGTTAAATTATCAATTTTAGTTGCTAAAAATTAAATAACTAAATGCTATAGCCTTTTAATATGAAAGCATTTTATTTTGTTTTGTGTCAGATTAAATATTAATGTAAGAGAAATCAACTATATTCCTTTATTTTAGAATATTACTTTTACTTATGGGAAATATGTTTTGCAAGACCTACTTAAACCAGAAGGTAATACTAATAACTATTTTCAGAAAAGCTCCTTTAAAATATTTAGAAATTAAGTCTAAAATATAGAAATAAGTAAAACTGCAACAAGTTTAATGAACTTCATTACACAATGAAAAAAGATTACATTCACGTTTTCAATACTGTTTAATGTCATTAGCATAAAACATATTTTTAATATTTTGGAAATCTTGATGCATTTGGATAGATTTTCATTATTATTAACTGATTGCTATTTTTTCTATTTGCATATCTTATGAAATTAGTTAAGTTTTGCTTGAAGAAATGATAACATTTCATGCACAATTTGCTCTTATCTCTTGAACATTAATATTGCATGTTTTTACTTTTTTATCATAAGCATTGTCTGCAAGCCTTCTCTTCTTAAATATAATGCTATTCAATTTTTGCTGCTTTAAAAGCTAATATAATTTATTCTGAATATTAGTTTCTTTAGTAACAAAATCGTTTTTTCTTTACATTTTCTTTTAGAATTAGGTTTAACTTCACTAGCTCTTAACTTCTCAACCTCATGAATATTTCAGGATTAAAATCCTTTCTTCCACATTGTTGTTTTATCATTCTCAATTTCTTTTGAAAAAATTCATTTGTTCCTTTGCTTCCTTGTCTCAAAAGGAATATCCTTAACCTTTCAGAAAAAGCAGAACAATAATAATTTTGTGCTCTCTTGAAAATCATTTGCAAGTGACTTGTACCTCAAACATTAAAGTAATAATGTAACCTCATTATATAAATTTGCATTTCTCTTGTGAGATAATTTATTTCATTGCAAAAGACAGCCTCACAACAAAGAACTTAATATATGGATTTGATTATTATCCCCTCTAAATCATTGAGGATAGCAATTTTGCATACATATTTTTTTTTGCGAGTCACTTTTTGTTTATTGTATCTTCTATGATGATAGGGAAACTCAAAATCAGTTAAATGTCAGTGCATATAGACTAGATACCGTTGAGTTACATCATATATCAAATCTTACATCTCGTTCATTCATGCTCATGACTCAGTATCTCTTTCACCGATTTTACATCCCCTCCTCAAAGTTAGCATGGTCTGAAGTTTTTCTTTTTTTTTTACTTTAAGGATTAATATATAGCTTATTAAAGATTTTGTTTTAATCTCATCTGAACATCCATTCTTACATCATATAAATAAAGTATTTGACTTTCATGTATTATTTACCTATGTAAGTCCTTATATCTTTATGGAATTATGTATGAATTTTCCTTTTAATATAGTTTAGATTTAAATATATTGGAACGTTAACTAATTTATTTTATTTATCAATTTTCAAATTTCAGTTTCACTGAAAAATGAAAAATCCTCTTAAAATTACCTAAGGATAATAATAATATTCATAACAACAATCAAAGAATAACAAGGATGAATCCCTCTTCTTCTTCTTCTTCTTCTTCTCCCCCTCACCTCCCACTCCACTTTTCCTTTCCTTGGCCTTTAGTTTGTATAACTTCTTTACAGAACTGCAATCCCCTACATGTCTGTACCTGCATATCGCATCTAATTCCATATATATCCCGTGTTTCCCTTGACATATACATTCTGTGCTTCAAGCTCATCTAGTAGAGTATGTTTATCTCATTTCTTTTCAACCTCAGCACATCCTCTGCATTTAGTGTCCGTGTTTCACAACAATGTACTGTCATAATTTATACACATTCATTTCATCATACAGTCTTCCCATCGCTCAGCCATATACGCTTTTGTTGCATGTGGAGGTAATTGTCGTTTCTTAAACTTACCCCATATTATTTTCAATCTAACTTTCAGAACATACACTTCCTATGTAACAAAAGTTATCAATTATGCCTAAGCAACTCACTAAGTATTTAAAAGAATTTATTTCATTCTAATTTTGCTACATAAATCTGTTATGTGTAAAATATTTATCTGTCAGTCAGCTTGTGAACTACTGCAATTATTGTGCTGTGGTTCTCATAGTTTACATAGAATATACTTTATGCAACTCGAATTCCCACCTTCTCTTGATATGAAGCATCACCAGTTTCCAATTGGCAAATAGTATCTTCTTTCTGCTTAACTAAAGCAATTTGCCATTGATAATTTTGTTTAATGACTGATTCTTGGATTTTGCTTTCACATCTGGAATTTCTGAACTATAACAGACTCACCTGTACATGCAACAGCATTCACTTGAGTTGGGTTAAGCTGGCTCTGACCAATGAGTTCATTATGTCCCTCATAAATGCTGACCACACCTGGCAGTTTGTCCTAACATTCCAGCTGATAAAGTAATGCTTCGGTCTGCAGCCTAGATTTAACAAATGCCCCACTGGGAGAGTAAGCACATCAGACAGCATGGATGCTATAGCCATGGTCATCATTCTTCCTTATGGTCTAGAGTTCATGTTCAGAGTTTTATTAGGAATACGAATTCACATGTGGTCCTTAATCACATGCATACACACTTTGGGATAATGTAATCCATAACAGTTCATCTTGCATTTATTTGCTGACCACTGTGAAGGATTTACTGACCGCTATGAAGGATTCACTGACCAAGTCACCACTGATTGTCAGTGCAGATGTAGCCTGAATTTGAAGTGGTTGCTAGACATGTTAGTTAAACCATAGCTTGAACGTTAACAAGGGTTACTACTTTGAGTCAGAGCAGCAGATCTGGGAACAATAGTAGCTAAGATGTCATTCCACACTTCTCAAAGCCCTGGAATTCCTGTGCCAAGAACCTTAATATTAGATATAGTTTAAACGGTTATTAACTGAAGAATGTCTGAGAAATGTTGACATATGAAAGAATAAACTAAAAGTAAAAGCACAAAAGCTAGAAATAGAATTCTAATTCTTTGACAGCTTCAACTATGTTAACTAGGTCATCAGCATACAGTAGTTGCTATAGACAACCAGATTCAAAGAATTATATTGAAGTTTGAGAAGTTAACCGTGATGGTCATCTTTATGCACTCTAAACTTTTGACTGAATTTGTATCCCTCTCCCACCTTTCTGACAGCATTTCTGTACATGGCTTATATGGCTCTCAAATGTCATTCAACTACATCTAGTATACTTATCAATTACTTTGTTACTGAGCATGGCATCCTATCACAAGTCTCTACCATGTTCATGAGAAACTGTAAACTCTTTGCAAAGAACTTCTCTAGGAAATTTTTTTTCAAAGAAAGAGACTCAATGATAGCATGTTCTGATGCAACACTGAATTACATGTTTATCTTATATCTATTATTTTTATGGGTTTCAACTAGAGGCTGAGACAATGCTGGTGCACAACATGTAATGCATCTGGGTTTCTTTCCAGTATTGCTTCTGGTGAAGTTGTGATTTGGATGTTGTCACTCTTCTCTGTGCCTCTTGTCACAATGTGGGTTCGTCCGGTAGTGTAGACAAAAAGAAGCACCGTCAAGACACTTCTTGAAGTATTTGAATTGTCAAGACATTTCTTTAAACTTTTTTCAAATCAATTATGCTATGTTTTTTTCTGTTACATTCATAATTTGGTCAGTCAGTATGCTGCATCTGTAATCTTTTCTTTGCCTTCATAGTAGCTGATGGTGGTGATGATGACAACGATGATACTGCTATTCCAGTAATAAGAAATGATCCATTGCCTAATTCAATTTGCAAGGGATTAACAAGTAATTCTGGTAGTGCCCCTTGTTTATGTTCTACTTGGCTGGTTATCTTAACATCTCAACAGTTATCCACGATAGGGTTCTTTCCTTACCTTCATACCTTCACCATCTTTAATGACCATTTCAACTATATTGCTGTCAATTTTGAAAGTTGATTCATCTGTCGGGCCTACTTGGACCTTTTTACTTTCATTACATTGTTACTCCTCCTCTTCCTCCTCCTTGCTACTAGTGAGAGTGAGTGCAATGCTATCATCACATGCGTTCTTTTCACTAACCTGATTCAGATCCACAGAAATCACAATTTTCAATAAAATGACTGTTCATTGAATGACGTTTTACTGAGATGACTTTTTATGAAAACATTCATTGAATAATTTCCTAAGTATATTATTTTTTACAATATATATTTTTTTGTCATCAGTTACGTGAGTTTTGATTGTTCTTTAATATAATTGTGTAGACATAAAAACTTCAGATCAACCAGCAGACAACATCGTACAAATATATATTTCCCCCCGTATCTGCTTGATATTGATTTTTTTTTGCTCATAGCTGAGATGGAATGTGTGCTGAGTAGAAGAAAATATAAGATATTTCTTAATGGCTTTTCATATTTGAGCGACAGTACTGTTAACAATACTAGAGATGTGACAAGTACTTGATATGTAGAAGCTAAATGTTGACTAACGTAAAAGAAATCCAAAACCAACCAATTGACCACAGCCATGAGTTTTTGAAGTGGAAAAGTTAGTGTCTAAAATATGGGAAAAACTTGCTTACCTGGACAAGCAGACATTGGCTGTCATCCAAGGTATGATACAAAACTTTTTACTATAAGCTACTGGTAATCTTTAAAAAAAGAAGTTCTAATACAGATGGTTCAAAGAAAAGAAGTAAAGGGCATATAGATATGCTACATAAAACAGCCTGAGAAGTTTTATTGAAAGAGAATGATGAAAATAGTTTTTTTTATACGTTTGAATTGGGAATAAATCTAGACTTGCCAGTTCAAAGTGATGGAAAGTTTGCTCTTGCTTCAGGTGATAATCAGTTATATACCATTCACTTTCTGTATGGATCTTTTATTGCTTCTTTCACTAATGCTGAAAGTGAAATCCTTTGAGTTATCAAAAAGCAATGACCTAGGATTTCACCCGAGACAATGATCATTGATTATAGAGTAATTGCATTTAATGTATTTTCTAATTATTGCTACAGTTAAAGTTTTTAAGTATTATATTTTTTTTAATACTGTACTTGTTTGTTATAAAGGTTATGCAATAAAAGTTTAGAACATACTCATCAGATGAAATCCTGTGAAGTTCTGGCATTTTTCTTTGTTGATTTATAAAAATTTCAAGTGCAATGAATTTAGAGCAATAAAGATGGACAACTGCTAGGGGCTTTCATAGATTATTTTTGAAATAGGTGGATTGGGCTAGTTGGATATGAAAAATGACAACCAAGATTTCTAATATAATGCTGGAATGTATATAAAAGTAAATTGTGACGTTCTACTCATTGCAGTGATGATTGTTACATTGCATTTAGTAAATATATTGAAATTGTGCTGCCTCATAGGGAAAAAAATTTTCATGTGAATAAAGTACAAAAGATATTTAATGAGTAAACTGGCTGGTGGTATTAATAACCCCTCAAGAGAAAGAAATGACTTGTAGTGGATTATTGACTAAAGATCATTGTATTTGAATATCATGCTGTTAATAATCAAATAATTAATTATCTATAATGTTTATGCATGTAACTTATAAAATTAATAGTTTCAAATTTTTTAATGTGTTATTATTTAATCTTTTTTACAGGGGTGAGAGTTTTATTTTTCATTTAATATTGTGTCTTTATAAAAATTATTCTTTAAAAAATAATATATTTATAAAATATAAATGTCATTTTGATGAAAAGGCCTGCTATATGATCTATTTATCTAGAATATCATGCTATAAAGTCATGTTATATTATCTACTGATCTGGAATATCACTCATTTATTTTCTGTAACAGAATCATTGGCAACCTCTTCTTTCTGTTTCTCTATTTTTGTTTGATATGCTTATCATGTACCCTGTTTTCTAGTTGTCTAATATTGTTCTTTGTTCTGTAATTTTCCATTCATTTCCCAGGATCTTCTTTTCTGTTTTACTTCTCTTCCATGTAACCTTCTATTTGCCTAGAGATTACTCCATATGCATTTAGTTTATGGCACATGGCTGGTTGTCTCACAGAAACTCCTAGTTGTCTATATGTTATAGACTTTTATTTCGTCTTTTTGATAAACATTTCACTAAATAATTCTTTGAACTTACATCGAAAAGAGAGATTTTTCAACTGCTACAACTTCCTTCTCTATATTATTGTATGTTTTTTGGGCCTATGTAGCTCTTACTCTAGTCTATGTTGAGTGGAAAAATACTTAGTATTTACTAACATCTGTCTATCCCTTTTTCTGGTGAGTTATAAAGTCTATTTGGTCTTTATTTTCACCTGAGTAGCATTTGATCAAGCGTTTTCCAGTTTCCTGAATCTAGTGTTGCAAATATTTAGGTCAAATATGTCACAGAACTCTCAGAATCTTGGTCCTTCTTCATTATACGTATCATGCAGTGCCTTCATATACATCAGAATATCCATCATTGATGCTTGTTAAATAACTAACCAGCCATGATCCTCGCAGTCTGTTTTTGAGTGAAACAGCATGAGGAATTTGAAGAATTTCTCTTACTTTTTACTACTGTCTGAGCTTTAGGTTTGCTCCTGCAGCTAACCGGGACTTCTCAACAACACAATTTACATTGTATAACAAGAAATCTTTTATATTTGAAATACCACCCAAATCTTTCTCAAAGTTCACCTTACCATCTGAAATAAATAGAAAAATCTCATTGAATAATGTAATATATTTCTAAAAAGACCTAATGATTATCAATGGAATGCTTTTGATCATAAGTTTATTCAATCAGCAGAATAAACCAATGGATAAACAACAACAATAGCATCAATTGTTAAATGGTTTTTGATCTTTCTAGGATTCAGAGCACTACACACTATGAGCAATCCAAGAATCACCTTAAATGCTAACTATAAAAATAAGAAGTATTGAATGAAAATATGATTTAGATGAGAGAAAAATTTAATTAACATCATTTCAAATAAAAGTTCTAGTTTTTTTCACCTAATTAATTTGTTAACTGAATTTATAAGTTCTAGACTGAGAATCTAGTATAACAGTTTGCATCTGTTGATGTCAACATTGACAGTTTTGTCAAGAGTATGGAGCTGTAAGCACAACTGGCAACAGTGTATTTATCTGCACTGAAGATTATTTCAGAGCATCACTTGTGAAATCTGAGTTAAGATACATGTTCCTTATACAGAACAAAAAAGATGGAATACTAGCTGGTGTTTGGGGGGTTTTAGAGAGTGAATGAGAGGAAATGAGAAAAAATCACGAAGATCTATAACTGGAAGTGTTTGTTACCAATATCCACATGAAAGTTATAAATGATAGGCAAAGTAGAACCAATGAAAGAGCAAACACAACCTCTATAAAAAATACGACTTGTTTATTACCTGAAGCTCAAAATATCTTTTGTTACCATCAGATGTATAGTTATCCACAAATTCCAATACACATCTACAGGAATTCAAAAATCAACATCATTCTAAAAATAACCTCCCTTCCATTTAATTTGGCTAAATATAAGAACCATATATTCAAAAATAGAAACTGCATTAATAATCTCAAATGCTGTACTGGAATACACAACTTAAGATAAGTGTACAGAAACAATAATTGTTGCATTCTGACTAAGTCCATTCCAACAGCTTTTGCGGTGACTGTCATTAGAACACAAGAGTGAAAAAGCTAAAAGCCAGCAACTTACCCGAATTGTGACACTGAACTTTATATGATAAATAACTCTATTTTGGAGGGTACAGGATAGTCCTGGAAATGAAGGTATGAAGTATTTGAGGGGGTGGTGGAAAGCTTTGGATTCCACTAACACGATTGACCGATGACAACATGTATTAGTTTCATTAATCAGAAGTGCCTAAGTGCTAAACAATAACAAAATACTATAATATGCTTAGGAATGCAAAAGCATTCCAAGAAGAATTGTAATTATCAAAATTATATATATTAAATATTAAAGTGATGTAAAATGTTAAAAATATAAATATAAAGCAGACGACAACTGTAGCAGCAGAGATAGCTTTACATTTATAGCTAATAGATAGTTATAGTGTAACTGGGAAAGCCTATTCATCTTAGAAATCTGGAAAAAAGCAAGGATAAAATTTGTTGTTGAATACTCTCAATTAACTCTGACTCGGCTGTGGCACAAAAGCAGTTAATTAGAAACCTTTTAATATTCTAATATTCATAAAATGATTTAACTTGATAACTTAAAGTAAGAACAGGATACATGTCAGATTATGACACTATGAATTTCCTAAGTAAATAAAATCAAGTCTCATGACTTAAATTTTGGCTGTAAATTTCTGAGATTGTCAATGATCACCTTTAGAGAAAATAGAATTAGTTGATTAAAATGAATGCTGTGAACAGTGACATATCAGCTGGGTTTCAAATACAAACCTATGTTTTAAACACCATAAGAAGTTTTAAAACCAAATGATTGCCATTTTATACTTACAACTGAATAAAAAAGAAGCCATAATCCCAGTTGTTTCAGTAAGTAGCTTATAAACATAAGCATCATTCATTAAAAAAGATAAAATGCTTTTTTCGGGTTTCCCACATTTTCCTTACAGTTCAGTAATAAAACATCTAAACTACACAGTATGTAGGACGGTCCTTAATCTGAATAATCTTACAGGCAAAGCTAACTGCAAGTTCATCACAGAGATGTATATTTTAAAATACTATAACATAACCTTTCAGCATAACTCTTGAAAGTTTCAGTGTTGCTTGTTGTTCAGTATGGTCATATCAGCAATCATTTCAATAACTGAGTAAACATATGTATATGTCATATATCATTGTCATCATTATTATCATTGTCTTCCTCCTCCTCCTCTTCCTTGTCCTCTCCATACATATATTTATATATTCAGTATCACTGGGAAAATAAACAATTAGCTTGACATAATAATTACTTATATGATCAACAGTTACTAATGTTTTGTGGATATCAAGGATAAAACTGGAATTAGTAAACTCATGCTAGACATTCAAAGTGGAGAATCTAAGACAGTTTAAAAGCATTCAAAGTATTTTGAAACAGTAGCTTCTACAATGAGCTTTAGTGTTTAAACTGGCTTTATCTGTCTCAAGTATCCTACACATTTTATGCTTAAATTGGCCAGAACCACTACCTCACACCTATCCTGCATTTTTAAAAGAAACAATTACATCTTTTAAATCTTGAAGCTACAAGATAATACCAGATTTTTTTTTTATGTGAATGAATAAGGAGTACTTTTGACATATTAATCTGAACATTAAAGGGTTATGAAATTTTGAGACCAGAATTTCTTCCAAGATAAGAACTTGATAAAATTTAATCCATCCATATGAAATGTAAAATATGAACAAATAAGAGTAATATTGTTATTCTCTTAACTATATGGATTTTTGTATATAACCAAGTCTAATAATTGTAATTAAGCTTAATGTAAAAATATTGATCAAAAGAAGTGTGATAAAAATAAAATTATTGCAAGTATGCAATTTCTTTATTGTAATAGCCAGAGGAGCACATGTCTTTTAAATGCTTATTTTAGAAATATCTTACATGGCAGAAATGGAAACAAGTATAAAATAAGTATATTATCTCCTTTTTAATTAACAAAGATGAGCAATATTAGGAATGGTATTGTAAAATAAAACAAAATTAGAGATGATTTAAGGTAGGAAATTTAACGCAATTTTCGCTAATAGAAATAACAATGAAAATAATACAAAATAAAGACAATAACTTTTATCTTTTGGTAAAATTCAAAATGAAGCAAAATTAATATGGGGTTAATATATAAAGCACTGAAAATGAATGTGAAATAAATTGGTACATTTTTTTTAATGAAAAAGTTATTTACCTAGATTTAAAATTAACTTGGTAAGTATATTTTATATATCATTTTACTGAAATAAGCTTGCAGACGTTTGTGTGTGTGTGTGTGTATTGTTTACGCACACATACACATGTGTATGAACTATTGTCTTTTGACAGACTATTCTGTTCTAATGATGAAAAATTTAGATGATCAAAGCCTTGTGAGTGTATTTAATCAACAGAAACTGTAAGAAGCCCTTCATATATCACCATCATAATCATCATCATCATTAGCATCCGTTATCCATGCAGGTATGGGTTAGATGTTTTTAACTGGGACTGGCAGACTGGTTGGCCACACCATATGCACACATGGCCGTAACAGTGCAGTTATCTTTCTTATACGTAACTTTTCTCTTAAGGAGTTGACACCCTGTTGATCATATGTACAGATGCTGCACATCCACCAAAGAATACTGCCTTCATTCCTCTCTAGTCTACATGTGTCTTCAGCAGTCACAACCCATGCCTCACTGCCATGGAGCATGGCCATATGTACACAGTCATCATGCAGTCTGCCTTTCACTCTGAGGGAGAGGCCTTTAGATGCCGAATGAGCTCTCTGAACTTTGCCCAG
>JACXVO010007539.1:926519-936865 GCA_015501135.1 Hapalochlaena maculosa
AGTCAAATGACTGAAACATGTAAAAAAAATAAAAGAATAAAAGAATATATATATATATGTATGTATGTATGTAATAGCTTGTAAAATCTCAAGAAAAGTTCAAAGTAGTAACTATACTAAAAACTAAAGTTAGTTGCTGCATTCAAGTAGCTATTCTGTGTTACAACTAGTTTAACCCCAGGCAGATCTTCCACTTGCTGGTTATCAGTGTGACATCGTACCTTTTATATATAATATAATATGTGTTTCACATGAAATGTCCTATTTTAAAGTTAAGAATATAATGTTTCAGAAGTGTTTGAGAGAAATTTTGCATAAACGTATGTTTCCCTTCCAAATTCCTGGTTCTATCAAAGGTCATCTTCATCGTCGTTTAACGTCTGCTTTCCATGCTGGCATGGGTTGCACGGTTTGACTGAGGACAGGTGAGCCAGAAGGCTGCACCAGGCTCCACTCTTGATCTTGCAAGGTTTCTATAGCTGGATGCGTTTCCTAATGCTAGCCACTCATAGAGTGTAGAAGGTGTTTTGTATGTCCTACTGACACAAGGGCCAGCCGGTACCACCAGCACGGGAGCCAGCCTGGCAGCACTGACAACAATCCACTCTTGAATGGTGCTTTTTACATGCCACCATCATGGATGTAGTCAGACAGTACTGGCATTGGCCACAACAATCGCTTCACTTGACTCAATGGGTTTCCACAAGCACAGTTTATTGCCCAATGATTACAGGGTACTTTTAAATAAGTCGGTTATGGTGCACTGACATAGGCCATGGTTATGGCCTCACACTCAGTTTGCTGGGTTTTCTCAAGTACAGCATATCTCCAAAGGTCTCAGTCACTCCTCATTGCCTCTGTGGATCCCATTGTTTGAAGGTCATAGTTCACCACCTCATCCTAGATCTTCCTCTTCCACATGTTCCCTCTACTGCTATGATGTGACACTTTTATACACAGATGTCCACATTCATATGCAACCCATAGCCATACCAGCACAGCTATTTCTCTCTTGCACACCACATCCAACTTCTCTCAGGGTGCTAACACTCTGTCGTTTATGCACACTGGCAGAGTAACTCTTCCCTAAAAGAAGTGAATTATTGTCCATTGGACTATTAGTGCTTTTTCGACTTACTATAGTATAGGCAAAACAAAGCACACACAGGTACTCCCAGGTGTATGATAAAGTTAAAGACTAATCCACTCACCTCAAGCTGCATATGTATATATTGCCTCTTGAGGCAAAGGCTGAGAACTTTGGCAATATGTCGTGCTTCACAAGAAGAACCATCATCAAACCAAGCAAAATCACTGTTGTGACAGATACCAGTGCCACACAAATTGGCACCCATGCTGGTGGCACATAGTAGCACACTAGTGTTATGCAAATGGTACTTGTACTTGTGGCATGTAAGAACACTCATTACACTCTAGGAGTTGTTGGCACAAGGAAGGGCATACAGCCATAGCAAACCAAGCCAAGTCAGACGAGAGACTTGTATACCTTTCCAGTATGCCAGCCCAGTCAAACCGTCCAACACATGCCTGCATGAGCAACAAATATTAAATGTTAAATGATGACGATGATAATGACGTTAATATATAAATATAAATATAAACCTTATTGTAAAGCTTGTCTTAGATTGAGTTGGTTGGATAAATACAGAACCTGGAGGTGGTGAAGACATAGAGCTGATTTCTTTGATGGGGGTCAAGAGGACTAAGTTCATCAGGGTGATAAGTCAAAAGGTATGGGTTCAGTAATAGATGTTGAAATCCAAGGAGAAGGAACACAATTTGGTGAAGGCTTTCACAGGAAGATAATAACAAAAATAAATATCCAGTATAGACTGAATTGGATGCTTCTTCCTTTCATTTATACAAAGCCATAGTTTTCTCAACTTCTTTTTCAACCTGTAAAAACCATTCTACAATTACCATTCTTAGCTTTCAAGTATTTGTATTGCTTTAGCAGGTGTAGAGAATTCCTCTGCCAACTGTATAGTTATAAATTTCCTTGTTTCCTTTTCATTTGTATCTTTTTCTTTTTTTTTCCAATTCTGTCAACTATTCATTCATCAGGTTTTTTGTTCTCATTCTCTATCAACTGTCCCAAATCCTCTCAATCCACATCAAGGTCAAGCTCCCATGCAAACACTATCCTACAGTTTCCCCTGGCACTTATAAAAGCGTTGACATGGATGACATCCAAAGTATCAACATATGTTTTCGTAAAATCTTACTGATGCCATTTACACATTCTTTTGCAACACGTTCCTTGGGTTTTTAGCGATGTTCATAATTGCTTTCAGAATATTGTACCTGTTCCAAAAATGATAAGATGAGGTGATGTGGTCTGTTGCATCAGGTAGTTTTACATTCATACATATAAACTCTCAATTTAACCTTTTATTAAACTACCTTCCTGTTTTGGAGTGCTGAAGTTACAAGCTGTTGCACACACACACAGATGCACACACTGGCACACATGCAGAGATATTCCATACTCTGCTATAGATATATAGAGGTAGATAATACTTTCTACAAATATAATAATACTTTCTACAAATATAACTTTATGTATGTGTGTGTGTGTGTGTGTGAGAGAGAGAGAGAGGGGGGGTACCAAGACAACAGCAACGAAAATTTACAGAAACATAATATTGGTCACAAAGTTGGCGTTGTGTTTCTGTGTTAAGCTCTAATATCAAACAAACTCTATTTCTATAGCTGCTGAATTCACCTTTTGATTTGCTAGAAATAGCAGTCAAAATCTCTTGAATCACACTTCAGAAAAAACTAGGTTGAACTCCTGATTTCCCTGAGCATTTGGGAACAGGTGGGAGGGTCATGATTGAAATGCCTTTGATCATGCATAGATCTGCTTAATCAAGGCTGACCTGAGGTTAAACAAGAACAAAATTAACAATCAACCAGAATGATTTGATAAGATTCACATATACACTCACTCTCATGTATATAATGTGTGTGCGTGTATGCATGCGCATATGTGTGAATCTGTATGTGTGTGCATGTGTGTGTGTTCATGTGCATATGTGTGTGTTCATGTGCATATGTGTGTACATGTGTGCATGTGTACATTTGCATGTGTACATGTGCATGTGTGTATCTGTATACATGTGTATATATGCATGTGTATGTGTATGCATGTGTGTGTGCATGTGCCTGTGTGTGTTTGTGTACATGTGTGTATGCGTACATGTGCATATGTGTGTGTGTGTCTTTGTATGCATGCATGTGTATACATGTGTATGTGTGTGTGCATGTGTGTGTGTGTGAACATGTATGTATGCATATGTGTGTGTGCAAGAAATATCTTACATAGTAGATGCATTCCCTATAATCCAGACCTAAAATGTACATCATCATCATCATCATCATCATCCTTTAGTTCCCATTGTCATTTCAGGCATGGGTTAGACGTTTTAACCAGGGCTGGCAATCCAGATGGCCACACCAGGTTCTGGTCTGGTTTGGTTTGGTTTGTACGGCTGGATACCCTTCTTAATGCCAACCCTTCTGGGAGTGTGGGTGTTTTAATGTGCCACCTACAGGGGTACCATTCGCGTGATGCAAGGGGTTTTGATGATTTTATGTGTCACCAACACAGGAACCATTAGCATGACCTCTCCAATTGCCTTGACTGCATTTGGTGATTTAACATACCACCAGAGTTACTTGTGAGGTCCCATCAATTGCCTTGACTGCATTTGGTGATTTTATGTGCCACCTACACAGGTACCACTTGCAAGGACCACTGATCACCTTGACCACAATTCTGACTATTCATAGATGTTCCATTGTACTACCAAGCCTGGTATGTATCAAGGAGGGGTTGTGCTTTGTCCACCTGAGGCTGCAGAATGTCGATACAATGGACTTGGCTGGTCCTCCCAAGGACAGCAATGCACCAGAGATCTCGGTCATTGGTCATTTCCTTTGTGAGACCCAAGGACCGAAGATTGTTTCAAAATATCCCTATTTCATTTGACTTCATTACTACAGCTTGTATGTCTTTATGTATAATTCATCTTTGAATTTAATCTTTGTTCTTGAGAAAGTGCAAGCTGGTCACTAACAAGCAACAAAGGTTTTTGAATTAAGGAAGTTCCTGGTGTTATTATGTGGTTGAGCTGGTGTGTAGGTTGAACTGTTCATGCATACAACCAAGCATGTGCAGCTAATCACATAAAAATCTCACATGTAGAGTTTTTGCAATGTCTTACAAATTTCCACTGTACCACTAACAGACTGGATCTGGAGAGTCTGCTTGAAATACTTTTGCTTTTTTCTGTGAAACCAAGTATTTTTAGGTTTTTGTGCAAATGACTTCAAGTATATATACATGGATTGATGATGTATATATACATGGATTGATGTACGTACATATATGCACATTTGTAATGCTTATCGTGATGGATACACACTCTATCATGTGAGTGAGACTGGCAGTTTGCTATTCTTGAGAAGACATGTCAATTCAAGTGAAACTGATGCCATGGCCATTGCTTGTGACATGTGAAAAGCACCTAAGTCAGTGAGACACAAAGAGAACTCATGCTGGTGACATGTAAAATACACCCATCCCACCCTTGCAGTGGTCATCAGGAGTGGTTGTGTGGTAAGTAGCTTGCTTACCAACCACATGGTTCAGGGTTCAATCCTACTGTGTGGCACCTTGGGCAAATGTACACATGCTCCAGCATGGCCACAGTTAAATGACTGAAACATGTAAAAGAGTAAAGGAATAAATCAGACTGAACCCTGGTATGGCTCTCTGGTTTGCCAGTTCCTGTCAATCTGTCTACCCTATGCCATCGTGGAAAACAGATACTAAATGGTGGTGGTGGTGGTGTAAATGGTGGTGGTGGTGGTGATGAGGAGGAGGAGAATGATGAGTAACAATTCTTTGACAAGATAAACATCATGATGAAATATCAACCATTCTAAGTGTAAATTAACTGCACATCTCTGCAGCAACAGTATAAACACATATATCTTTGGACCATCATTTATACATTTGTAGCTGTTTTCTTATTTTATTTGAATGACCACTGAATGATTAAACATCAGTTAATAGAGTTAGAAATTTAAAAAAATCAAAACAAATTATAGTGCTAATTAATTGGCAATGCATAATTAAGTTAGAATAATTACTCGTAAAATACTAACTCTTTTGCTTTTCTGTTCTTGTGTTTTTCTCCAGCAATCAAACACATCTCAGGAAATGTTAAATAAATGTACTTATTTGTGGATATTGCAGCTGAAGATATGGACAACAACACCTATTATTATTGTTGTTATTGTTGTTAATATCATCATCATCATCATTATTATTTTACTTTTAATCTGTATGTTTGCTACAGTCATTTACTGAGGCACTCCCAGTATCCTGGGGGGAGTGAAAGAAAAGTGATGTTACTATATAACTGAAAGCTTGGGGAAGAGAAGTAGCAAAATATTTTCATGTAATACAGCACAAACATTTAAATGGATTAAGTTTTCTAGGAATGTGAGCAGTATTTACCAGTACAATCTTTTGGATTTCTCTGAGCCATGATTCTCCTGGGATATTTTCTAGATGTTTCTGACATACTTTTTTTTATCGTACCAAGGACACATACACTAACAGAAACAGTTTTTGTTTTAAGATTCCACATCTTTTATAATTCAATTTCCAGGTCCTTATCTTTATTTAGTTTGTCAAATTCTTTTATAGATATATTTTTATCAGTGGGAATACTTACATCAATTAGTCTACAAGTATTTTCTTCCCAGTCTTTAATAGCTATGTCTAGTTGGTTAGCCTGGATCATTCTGTCAGTGTTGACTGGAAAATCATCATCATCATCATCTTCATTTAGCGTCCGTTGTCCATTCAGGTATGGGTTAGGCGCTTTCAACCAGGACTGGTGCTCTGGTTGGCCGTACTGAGCTCTAGTCTGGTTTGGCATGGTTTCTACTCTGAGAGTATGGAGTGTATTTACGTGCCACTCGCATGACACAGAGGGTTTCAGTGATTTAACATGCCACCGCACGTGTGCCATTCTCGTGACACAGGGTTCCGGTGCTTTAACGTGCCACTGTAAGTGTGCCATTCGCGTGACACAGAGGATGCTGGTGAATTTACGTGCCACCCACACAGCTGCCTATTGCGAGGCACCAACAGTGTACTTATGTGGTACTGAGAATCCCAACACAAAGCGTGTCTCGAGTGGGGTCATGTCTGCATATCATGGTGGAAATGCTATGTCAAGCACATGTCCTCTTGAGTACTGCAACGTGCCAGAGGTCTCGGTTACTGGTCATTTTCCCTAGTGAGGTCCAGAGCTCAAAGGTCTGACCTCACCATTTCACTCCACATCTTCCTAGGTCTTCCTCTACAACGAGACCCCACAACATCCAGAGATTGGCACCTATTTACACCTCTACTATCATTTATATGCATTATATGGCCATACCAGCCCAGTGACCTTTCTTGTACATTACATCGAATACTTCTCATACATAGCTTATCTCTTAATGTCAGGGGATATTGACATTTTAACCTTCAACGACTAGTTCATGATGATGTTCATACCAGTAAGCAGGAATACTGATTTTGTAGATGTTTACAAATTTTCCAGTGTCTGCACAGGGCATCCTGAGATGAGATGGCATCAAATGTGTCGCAGAATCTGTATTTAGGGTCAGAATTGTTTTGAGCTTTGATCCCCTGCTAATTTCAGTCTCTACTTTCATTTCTGAACTTCTCAGTCACGGATGAGTTCTTGTTTGATCTACATCAGCATTTTCACTTCAAAGTAGATACTGTCCATGCAGAGGCTTCTAGATCCATTGCTTCTCAATCTATTTCTGCCTATTATTTTTGCAGTCAGCTTGATCTGTTTTGCATATCTTGCAGCAATGGTTTCAAGTTCTTCAAACATTTCAGGATAAATGCCATGATCTCTTGCAAATTTGCAAACTTCTTAAACAATAGAATGTGACTTCTTGCTGCTTTTGTATTCCTCTTATTTCATTATTATTATTGTAGTTGTTATTTTATTGTCTTTGCTCAGCTTCTAACGCTGGAGAGGTACTACGATGTCAGCTGTTCGCTTTTAACTATGGTAACACCCTTTTTTTTAACACCATCTAGAATATTAAAGTGGTTCCAAGAAGTGCTGTTCTCTGCAAGTGCACCACCCTACTACAAACTTTTTGTACTACTACAACTTTTTCATCGACCACAACTGCTTAACCTCCCAAGCTAACCTGTTATCATCATCATCATTATTATGTGGTATTAAGTTGTCTGGAAGGATATTTGAAAGAACTAGGAGTCCCTGATGTCTTAGGCAGTCTTCAAACTTATGTTACTGTTGGTACCACCAGCATCCTCAGGAAAACCCTCAATCTTTGAAGCCCCTGGTTTGGAGCCGGGATTGAGTGAGAATCCCCTGAGAATGAATCGCATCTTTTCTCAGGGAGTTTTTATCAAACTAAGTTATCATCATTATTATTGTTATGGCAAGAAGCTGACAGAAGTGTTTGCATGCAAGATAAAATTCTCAGTGGCCTTTTGTTTGTCTAAATTTGTGAGTTCTTGAACACCAGTTGCACATTGTGGTTAATGTAATTGGCTAGCTCCTCCATCTTTCAAGATTTGAGATTTTGTGTCTATCGGAAAATGGATTTTAATTTTTTTTGTTATCTCAGGGTTTTGTTGTCCCTCCTGGAGTCTTGCATGCATAATGGGCTTGCAGCATATCTGTTCTTTTCAACTATCTTCTTGACTATTTGTGGGTCAAAGTGGCATGTAACTTCATGTAACACGTTGTCTACCACCACTAGGTTAAGTTTTTTATGCTCTGTCACTTGATCCCTTTGGATTGGGAAATCCCAGAGGGTTTTGCTAGTAGTCTCCAACACTGTCACTCTGTGCAATTTATGTTTATACCATTTCTTCTCTCTAGCCACCACTTTGCTCACAGCTTACAAACCAGCACAAATTATAGTGGCTTTCAGCAAGTCTAAGGCATTTCTTCATGGTATGGGAAATCATTTCATTCACCCTATTACAAATGTGGCTCAGCAGAGAAACTTGCTAATTTCTAAGGTTGCCCCACCCAATTCATTACCAAACCTTGGTTTATGTTCTCAGTGTCTTTTTTTCAGTTCCATTCTTCAGCCAATTCCACCAATGTTTTCCAGAAACTTCACATTCCAATGATGCATTTGTCTATTTTTTGAGAATTGCATTGTAGTGTGGGTGGGAGAAACCAAATCTAGTCAGTTTGAATATAAAGAAATTAAATACACACACTGGATATGGCCAAGGTTAAGGAAATTATCAGCCCTGGTCAAACTGTCCAATTCATGTCATCAAGGACAACAAACATTAAATAGTGGTGGTGGTGGTGGTGGGGGCAGTGACATCGCTGGTGGTGGTGGCGGTGGTGGTGGTGGTGGCAACAGTGGAGGAGGAGGAGGAGGATTACAGGCTCAGTAATGGTATTATATTAAAATTTGGAAAGAGAATAACCCAGATGTAACTGCATCAGTGGATTCCAACAGAATTGGTAACCCAAAGAGATATATTCTCAAAACAGATAAATGTAACTCATGCAATGAACATAAAGCAACTAACAAAACTAATAGCAATTAGATTGTAAAAAAGAAAGATGGAACTCAAGACAAAACAAATGAGAGAAATATTAAATCAGAATGAATCTAAAACACAGATCACCTACAGGCTGGTGACCTATAAAAACCGAACTTGAAAAACAAGTAAAAATCAAAATATAAAGAAACATGAGAAATATTTAAAAAGGGGAAATTCTAAATGTTTATGTTATGTCTGTGATAATATAAAGTAGGAAATAATCTAAGGATTGTAAACAATGGATGTTTCTAAGGATCAGCAGAAATAGCTCCCAATGATAAAATAATATGTGGCCATCACAGGTTTAATTATAACAAACATAAACATCAATACCATTTGGTTAAATGGAATAATGTGTACAACAGCCACAGTAGTTTCAAAGTAAACTATGTATTTCCTCAAATCTTGTCAAATGGAGAAAAACATCATGGAAAGCAAATAATCAAAGAAAAATAGAAAATAAGACAAAACAAATCTCGATAAAATCAATAACAAAATGATGTAACCAGAATAGAAAAGACAAATATGAAAGAAATATAAAAAAAATTATTCTAAATTAAAGAGCACTTGTAACAAGAGATACCTGCTAAATCACAAAAATATGTTGGCATGAGAACAACACTTCTTTGAACAGAACAAACAGTCTTGTTTCAATCCATACAATTTTATAAGGAACTGGGTAAAAATAAAATCTAAATCAATGTAGTACCAATAGCTTGAGATGTAAAATATATATGTGGAGGAGGGTGGATAACAAAGAGATTCCAATGGACCAAGTTGATCAAAACAATGAACATAGAATCTGAGCAATTATGAAATGTTTTAACAATTGCAAAAGTTGTTATGATGCGGGAAACAACTTGAAAAAACACAAGAATATTAGATTCCTAACATCTGGTTGAAATATTTTATGGGTTCATATAAGTGACAAACAGAAAAGTACAATAGAGTCAAGGCAACCCTGACTGGTTTACTTAAAAGAAAGTTTTGAATCTTCAAATCTACAGACTTATAACCTGTTTACTTGCAGCCAACACAACTTTAAATTTAAAGGATAAATAACACCTGGAGGGTGCAAAAGGGATGCTGAAATGGCTTGTGTGACTCTAAGATTAATTACTGATGAATGCAGCCATTATCTAAGAAGACAGGTTTGAGCTGGGCATGGATTGTATATCAGAATAACAAGTAATATTTGTATGGAACCTGATATTAAAGGTCAAATATTCAATAGCATCGGTCCAAGCATTTAATCAAAGATGGCCTTCAGCCTATGATTAGACTATTATTGCAATTCTGTTCACTCACTGGAAATAAGGCTTAAACCAAACCTCCACCTCCTTTACTGATTTATCATTTTATCAGAAAAATGCTTTCGTGTAGGTCCTCAGTAGAAATGGCACATGAGTTTTTGTTCCTAGAATTTTGCTCCTGCTGCTATATTATATTTCTGTTCCTTACTACGTTGATGATATATTATGAGTGTGTTACCATGATCTGGTGACATTTATAAAGCTGTTCCAACTTATAAAGTGATATAATCAACGCCGTATGGAAGGGGCTCATTCAACATCCATTTTACAAAATAAAGGTGCAATGCCAGTATATACATAGAGAGAGAGAGAGAAGGAGCAAGAGATAGAGATAGAGAGAGGATGAGCGAGAGAGAGAGAGA
>JACXVO010007565.1:493022-503239 GCA_015501135.1 Hapalochlaena maculosa
ATGCTTCCCTAAGTTCTTTTTATTGCGTTCAAAATGCGCAACAGTCTGATGGCGGTGAATGAGAGATTTTTGTTCAGTCTCACGCAAGCGAATATACGTATAAATTAATATGAAGAACCTCGATATAGACTTACATCGAGTTTACCCACATAAACTTGTTGACCAAATTTGACTATATTCTCACACAATAACTATTCTATATATTTCATATACATTCAACAGACCTCCTGGAATGAATATGATAATAGCGAGATAATTTTATTGAAAGTGGGTAACTAATATAAAGACAAAATTATACTTCTATTGAAATATTGTAACTGGCATATTATATATATTGGAAAACGTAATACATTCCAAATTTTAATGAATTGTTCAAACTTATTTCCATATTTGAAAATTGGAACTGTACATATATATAACATTTTATGGATACGTTTTCGGAAAATTTAAAGGACTTTCAATGGATGTGTAGATGCACATTGATACTGTTTCCTTCTGCGTATTTTTTGTAATATTTGATACTGCGTCCAAATTATTAATATTTTAAGCCTACTTGTTTTCGTGTGTGAGTTATTTATATGTTAAATAGACTCCGCATTCGTATCTATCTATCTATATCTGTCTGTTTGTCTGTCTGCCTGTAGGTATGGGTGTCTATCTGTCCGTCTACCTAGCCAGCCAGCTAGCTAGCTATCGATCCAATTGGCTGATTTGTCAGGATCAATGAAAATCTTCCACGCCACAACTCCAGATTTTCACCAACGGAATTTGTATCTTCAATTGGATATACAGTCTACACTACAAGTTCATCTCTATGCGTTCTTCTTGCTCTATTGATAGCTAGCTCTAAGTTCCTGTGTGGAGAATGTGATCGCTGAATATTTCGCCATTGCCTCTTCAACAGTGTTCTGCATAAGGTATTTATCTTTCTATTGTTACCGGGGTGACCGTAGAAAAACTAGCAAATAGTACTTATTATGTGGATTGTGTCTACAAAGTTCATTTACTGATTACATGGATCATTCTTATGTATATAGCAAATATCTCCTTTCCAATAGTCCTGGCTGAGGAGACTTATAGTGGCATAGATTTAACCACTGCGTGACAGCATTATCTCTTCTCTGGTATTTACGTTTTCCATGTTATTTTATGTAAACGTAGGGTATCCCATGCTTCAGCGTTAGTTTTCCTCTCATCATTTTCTTTTGAAGCAATGTTATGTTCGAGCCATTTAAAGGCATTAATTATCTTCGGGTAAGTGCAATGCGTGAAAATGTATCACGTATGAAGTTATAGCTTGTTCAGTGTTACACGCATTATTTCTTTTACTTGTTTAAGTCATTTGACTGTGGTCATGCTGGGGCACCACCTTTATTCGAACACATCGACGCGAGAACTTATTCTATTTATTGTAAGTTCAATGCTTATTTTATCGGTCTCTTTTTGCCGAATCACTAAGTGATAGACACAAACACACCATCAACGGTTTTCAAGCGATGATGGCGGGACAAGTACAGACACAGAAACATACAGAAATAATATTTATATATATACGACGGTGTTCTTCCAGTTTCCGTCTACCAAGTCTACTCACAAGGCTTTGGTCGGCCAGAGGCTATAGTAGAAGATACTTGTCCAAGGTGCCACGCAGTGGGACTGAACCCGAGTCAAAGTGTCTGGCAGAAAAACTACTTACCACACTACTACGCCTGCGCCTATATGTATGAATATATATATATATATATATATATATATATATATATATATATATATATAATACAATTTGTGAATACGCAGTATCAGGTGCATAAAAATATCAACATTTTGAAATGAGCTTCAATTGACTGCCATATACCTATTTGGAGCCGCAATGGCCCAGTGGTTGGAAAAGCGGAATAGCGGTCGTTGCAGCACAGCTTCGATTCCCAAACCGGGCATTTTGTGTGTTTATTGAACGAAAAACACCTTAACTCCACGTGACTCCAGCAGAGGGTGGTGGTGAATCTTTCTGTACTCTTCCACCACAACTTTGTCTCACTTCTTTCTTTCCTGCTGCATCTAACAGCTCACCTTCGATGGACTGCCATCCCGTCAAGGTGGTAAACCTATACGCCATGGAACCGGGAAACCGGCCCTATCAACCAGACTATGGTGAAAATGGATCAACACACACACACACACACACACACACACACAACCACACACACACACACATACCTAGTTTGAATAATCGGAGATTTTTCTTTATTAACTATTTGCAATTATATCAGATAATATTAAAGGCGTGTTATTTCTAAGTCCAAAGTTCCTCAAGGTAGGCTGACATCCGAAAACCTGAGAATATTACATAAAATCAACATACTTCGAAGAATAGACACAATAATAGCGAGTTTATTTTATTGAAAGTGGGTAACTAATATAAAGACAAAAATATACTTCTATTGAAATATTGTAACTGGCATAACAGCTTTATTGGAAAAGATAATACACTCCAAATTTTAATGAATTGTTCAACCTAATTTCCAAATTTGAAAATTGAATTTGTAATGAAGCATTTTGCTTATTGAATTTGATTATGAAAGTGTTGTTGTTTACAAATATGTCAAATAACTAAAATACTAACTTTTACCAGTCTGTCAGTGGCCTAATTACGTGAGAGCTATTTCATTTATTCCTATTAATTAATTGTATTTTTTCACATTTGCAGTAAACCAAATGTAAATGGCTTCACATACAAACGCGCTGTACAATGTATTTTGAAATTATAATAAATTTTTCATTTAATTTAAAAAGAAAATGAAAATTATTGGAAAGATGTACTAATTGACAGGTAATATGATTTTTTATTTCATGCATTTTACGAAAAAGGCTTCTAAGTAACGAAAATATATATTTTTTGCATTAAAATATAATTGCATGGTAGTTTTTATTCAATGTTCAAGCAATTTTAACTCGGGTTAATTACTCAGCGTGTTCACAACTAAACTTAGAAATAAGATACTATGTTCATTAAAATGAGACGACAAACATTTGTTAAAACTGAGGATCGGTTAATATTCTACATGTTATTCTGGGTTTTTCTTCTAGTAGACACTCGTTCTAAAATAATACACAAATTTACAGTATGGACCCAGTTCCTTCAAACACTTTTATATCTATATACACAAATTCAATCATGGCACAGTTCTTTAGACAGGCTTAACACGAATAGACTGCTTAGTTTTAGATATTTATAATATCAAAAGTTACGTAAATTTCTAATTTTGGTACCTAAATTTGAAAGAAAAATCAGGATTGTTTCTCTCTTTTGCAGATGTTGCATATTTCCTTTTGATCCATGAGATGACAGTGTAATTCAGCATGGCGTTCACCCTCACTCTCTATATATAGGTTAACATAGAATTACGTTTATCAGTATGAAGTTTTTTCGGACCCTGGTTCCTTTAGTTATATCGAGACGTGTTCATCCTTTTTGTCTATTAGAATTTCAAACCATTATTCTACCATTTGGCACGCGGGCAAGCGGATTTATACGGGCCTGGGTAATTTTATTTGGAGCCTTAATAATCAGAAAAACCGTGTCTTACTAAAGAGAAATATTATATTTCTTGCTTATCCTTTTGCTAGGGGAAAATATATTTTCTCTGTTGCGCCAAGTTATATATGATCTTATTGTTTAGGTCTAGAATGTTGAATTATTTTATTGACCTTACATACAGCTATCAACACTGGCAGAGCCTCACCTTCCCTGTGTTTTATTGTTTTTTTTTCTTTTATACAGGGTGACTACAAAAAAAGCTACTGTGGAGCGAAAACTATCTTGGATTACAATATCATCTACCGGATAGAAGAGAAATGGCAAAATCTGCAAAAGTGAAATACACTTGATGATATTCTTCATCTTGACATACCAAAATTGTAAATTTATTTATGCAACTTTTGATATTATAAATATCTGAAGCTAAGAAGTATTTCTGCGTCATTTCTGTATATTAAACTTAATATAAAGTACCGGCGAAATAGAATCATGGCAACGCTTTTCGTATTTCAAGGCCCAGATACTGAACACAAAATGTTTGACATTCGTGTTACTATTTCATGTTCAGCTAATGGGCTCCAAAATATGTAGTTTCTGGCATAGAAATTCATCTATTGTAGACGCTATCGAGATTTTCTTTATAACATTGTAACAGTTATTTTTCTCTTGTTGAAGATTCTGGAATCTCCTGAATTGTCGGATGATCAGATCCCGCTCAGTAGACTATTTATTTGTATCGACAGGTACAACTGAAAGTAACATTTTTTTCACAGAAATCATTGTGGCAGACGTAACCACAAATTTGATATAACACTAGCCTTGAAGCTGCCCCTTAGTAGGCATTCATAATGGCTCCTACAGAGGTCACGATGGTGGCCTTTTGCACCACTATCAGGCTCTTGTTTTGTGAAACGTATTTCAGCAAATATGCTAAGAGCCGATGCTGATCATAATCCAATCAATAATGCTAGGAGGGAAGTAAATGTAGTGAAGATCTGGGAGTCAGTAAGAATCCATTGAAACGATCCTATAAAAGTAGAATTTCTTTACCATACTCATTGGGTGATCATGGTATGAACTTCATTATCAATGCTCCGATTTAGTTCTCAATGCGATATATTTTGCTTGAAATGCAATAAAATAGGTCAGTGAACCTTTAAACGATAGATCCTTTCGGGACATCCCCCGAGACAAAGGGAATGTGTGGTTTGTGCTTGCACCAACGGTCTACAAGTAGTTGACGAACATAAGAGTGTAAGGGAGAGAGAAACAGCATTCAGCTTAATTTAAATCTTAAATTGCTTGTTTTATATTTCATCTAAAATTTCAACGAATCCAGGGATTCGTATGAAAATAACTTATACTTACAAAATGAACTTACAAAAAATTCATAGGGGATTTTAATAATCGGAAAGCTGATGGAATCGTTGTACGTCTTCATTGCCAGTTTAAAACAATTCCTAATGACTATTCAGACCCTTCAACCTTGTTGCAATCTTTATTGTTAATTCTTTTTGAACCTCGTTCCATGATTAAAAGCTGAATTAACTGTACTTCATCAGAGTAATTAGCAGGGAATACAACATTTGGTCATAAAATCAGCTAAACGCGATAACATGACAGATTTTCTTCGTTTTATTTCAAAATCTAATTTTATATTCATTTTAATCTCAGACGATTTAAAAGAAATATGGATGTCTCACCTAACATCCCACTTGTGAAGAGAACTATAATATTCATAATGCAAATGAATTGAAATTTCTTTGCATACCACAGCCATGCTTTCTTAAATCATGGCTTGGCACTCTTGTCCATGTTACTTGTAATAATTTATCATTGTACACATTGATCTTACACTTGCATGCGTACCGCTATTTCGATTGCCTGTACTCGCATTAAGTGCTTTAGAAACAAATTCACATATATTAGATCCTGAGCCACAAGTATTTATATTAAAGGAGAGAGTTTTAGTGATGTATTCTCAGCACTGAGTGTCAGTATTATTGTTTCGCAGATAATGTCTTTCTGCTACTTACATGAACAAGTGTTGATTCTAATGTGTTTTGTGCTCGTTAATGAAAAGAAGTTGATCCCTGAATTTACTTTTGATACCCGTTTGTATCTACGTTGTCGGCAACAGCATGCCGTTATAAGATGCTTCATACTTTCGTCATTTCAGTTCTCTTAATATCTCATTTTTCACTTCAAATCCATTTTATCATCAATCGCCTTTACCAATGCGTTATGATAATTTGTTCCTGGGCAACAATAGTTAGAATTTCCAGGTTTCCATCAGCATGTCACAACTAAAGCTCGTTACTTTCAAAATCAGCATTACACTGTATTAATTAACTATAGGGACTCTTTGTTATCCCGGTTAATGTTTCGTCAGTTAATCTCCCTATCTCTGAAAGATTGCTCTCATTTGGGGCCATCTTTGATATTTCTAAGCCCAGATAAGAATCATTATTCTACCTATTTAACGAACGTTTTCAAATCGTAGCAGTGATAATGTCTTCCACACTGTCCTCCGCATAACATAACTCAGGGGTAGTACATATGGCTGTTCAGAACTTACTGAAGACAAAAATGAGGAGGTTTGTTACAAACTAAATAGCTTGATCGTCTATATTTGCATATGGTAGCGGAAATGGCGGCACAGTACCTATAAACCGATACGTTCTTTATTTCTTTATAGAATGTTTGTATGACTCAGCAGCAAAGAAAAGGCATCAAGTAAAGATTGTCCCCTAATGATTTTATTTTCCTTTCTTTTGCTACCTTTGCGACCCCAAAACGTTGTTTGTTAGCTTCTTGTATTATTTAACATCTGTTTGTCTCTTTTAATGTTATGTTGATGGATGCTTTCTTTTTAAGCTGCTTGTGTTTGGTGGCAAGCCACTGTTTATCTTTGTATTGCCACCTCTGTGCCAAACACCTTTTGTCTTTACATAATATCGAACAATATGCTTTTTTATATATTTCTCTGCTTAAATGTTTCTCATTTCAAAACAAAAATTAAAAGTAGAGGAAATAAAACTTTATTTGTAGCGCTGAAATGTAGAGCGCACTTATAGGTATGCAGGAAACTATACAAGTTTTAATTTGATTTAAAATTGACATTAGACAATACCAATTATAAACCAGCTGTGAATAATTAACAAATCTTTTTTATTCTATTTTCATAACTATTGTTCTGAAACAATGTGAAAGAAATAATAATCACTAAAGACCGACTGAAAATTGGAAATCTAACCTAACATCATAAGGGGCATTGTTGTAATATATTTTTGAAGCATTCCTGCGAAAATATTTCTGCTGCATTTGCAATAATTGCTTATTTAATAATGAATATTTCAATAGTTTTTATTGTTTTGTTCATTGTCCTCTTGAATTTTGCTGAGGATACTCTTAACAAAATTGTAAAAATTTCATTAATTGTTGTTGTTGTAAACAATTAAGTATATTTGTTGAAGAATTATAAATCAGATTCATTAATATCCGCTACTATTATGTATATACGAGAATATTCTACAGACACGAATTTCAGATGGATATATTCATTTGGAATTCTTTATAAATTGTTTCCGCAACAAATATCGCGTTTGTATATTGGTCGCACAAAGCAAGTGCCGCCGCATTCACATTCCAAAACAAAGTAGGTGACGTTACACTTACAATTGACTTGACAGTTAGGTTATTTTGAACTACTTTTATGGTGTCCCCACGGATAAGTATAACCACATAAAAAAAAAGAAAACGAGGAATATTAGCACTGAGTATGTTGTAGGTGTATGAAGGATTTAACATATTGTTTACATATTCATAATTATTACATCCATAATTATTACCTCATCGCCGTCGTCCTCCTCCTCCTCCTCATCATCATCATCATCATCATCATCACCACCATTAGTGTTGTTACTACTACTACTACTACTACTACTACTACTACTACTACTACTACTACTACTACTACCACTACTTCTACAAAAAGAGTGGCAGTTATTAGATGAACAATTACTTGATATCTTATGTATCTTCGACATGTTAAAAAATTATCATTGTTATTATTATCATTAGTAATAATATTGTCATTATCCATCTGTTTTACCCTCATTTTTTTACCTTCATTTGCCGAGAGACACCAAGTATCTTAGTGCGACTAAAATGTAAGAGATATTGGTAGGGGAAGTAATGCAATAACCTCATGTAATAGAACGCATACATTTAAAGGAAAAGTTATTTTTATTGTTGCTGTTATTGTTATTATTGTTGTTGTTTTTGCACATATTCTGATAGTGGAGAAGTACTACCGTGTAAGTTGTTATCTATCAGTGAACAAAGGTAACCTCTCTTATTCTACAAGCACCTCTTGGAGTATTCGAACTGCTCTAAGCAGTGTTGCTTTCTACAAGTGTTCCAAATCTATTGCAGCCCCAACTTTTTCCATATACTTACTAAGAATTTTACTCACTGTTTTCAGGGCCCTGACAATTATTGATACTACTGCCACTACTTTCATCGATCACACCTCTTTCAGGTTAGCGTATCATACCTGTCGATATTTCATCCTTCATCGCACACCATCTTACCAGGAGGGTATGATATATTTACCATCCATAGTCGTTTATTTCCCTTCCCGATCAAGACTATATATAGCTTCATATTCTCTAGATCATGGTTCCACTGCATCATAAAATTCCATTGGATCTTTGCATTGTCATATTCGATGATTAAGTTGGATTTATGGTCGTATTATGACATGGCCCTGTCATACGTGTTACAGAGTGTCGAATGGACAATGCTTGCTAACTTTTCGGGACTTCACTTTTATTCAATCTAGATTAGGGGATTGCATTGATAGCAATATGCCATACGGTTTCATCATTGTCCCGCAAATTCTTCACCTATCCCTTTCGGAAATGTTGCCCATTCTGTATTTGATGTAATTTTTTCTTAGTGTTTGCTCTTGGGCAACACAAGTTAGAGCCTCACTATCTGTTTTTTAAATCGGATGTAGACATACATAACCATCGTTTTCTCTGTCAGTGTTATCTTCGACAATCCTATGAAATATCCCATGTAGTCTTTTTTTTTGTGAAGCTAATTTTAGTTTCATTCATTTTCAAATACTTTTAGAGTGGTTTATCACTATAATCTTCTTTCTTACACAAGCTTGGTTTTCTTGATTTCATGGATTACGGTTCTGTGTCATTTTATACATACCATGCTATGTTGTTTTCTGCTTTAATGGTGTATATACTTCCGACGATTCCTCTTCTCCTTTTATTCTTGATACATTCATTTTGCCTGTGTGTATGGGATACTCCATATTTGGTGTGGAGTATACCATATCCATACAGAAAATTCCTTGGTTTTCTGTCTAGTGTCTGTGTGGTTATCCCTGCTCCATATCCTAATGAGTGACACCTCCCATATGCCAATACTTTCAGTTGCGGTCTGCGAAATTACCCCACCTTAATGCTTTTCCGTCATTTCTTTCTCCATCGGTTTATCCATTCCCAAATTCCCCAAGACCTTATAACCCGTCTCCTCTGTCTGTTTAATAGCTTCCTCCTACTCTCATCGTTAGCTCGTCCATACATATAATTTTCCTTCTCTTCAAAGCAAACAGCACAGGTTTTTCAATCCCCAAATTGTTCTGGTATCATCATTGAATTCATACACAGTATCAATGAAGCAACTGGCGTGAAAGTCATTTTTACCATAAGGTTTGATATCATTCATAAATAAGAAGTGATTGACTTGGTTTGGCGGCAATTTGAATACATTTGAATACATACCCAGCATTTGATTTCATCAGAATCATTGTCAGTAATATTATGCACAGTACAAATATCAGAGGAGGCAAGCAGTCTTCTAGGAAGATTTCCGCCTCCCAAAAACATTTCCTGTCAGTTCCTTCCTACACATCACCATACTTCAAGAAATCGCTCAGAATTAGATGCAATACAAACTAATTTCAACTATTATATAATCTAAAATTGGGGGATCATATCGTACAACTTGACCAATGACATGGTTAAGTTACATTTCCATCTCCTGCAGTCTTTAAGTACAGTTTTGACGATCAGAAATTTACCCTTGCTATTTCTGTATTTACGTTTGCAATCTTGCTACTCATGAGGCAAATGCCCATTTCTTTCCAACATTTTGTACATTGACTCTACAACTATACCAGTCAATAATTTCCAGACAAGGGAAAAGCAGGTTATGGACCTGTAATTCTCTAATGTATTGATGCTTTCGACATATTTCAAGTACTGCCCTACCCATTGTAAATCAACTGGTGTTACTTGATCGGCATTTAAGGAGCTAGTTTGTTATGCAGCTATTCAATCGAATCCAGACGTTTACGCTATCTTCAAGTGTTTTATCCTTATTGCAACTCCTATTTGTTCCATGTACTTCTCAATCATTTTTTACTTATTCTTCCGACAACTATTACTGGTACAACTAACGCCTTTTTCGTAGATAAGAACTGCTTAAGCTCCCAATTTAACCTCTCATATATATTGACTTTGCTGTTTTTCCTTATCGCATACATGGTTTCCAGTTGTTGTTGTTGCTGCTGCTGTTGTTGTTATTGTTATTACTAATATTTTTTATTTTTATTATTATTCATATTGTTGAAGCTTTCTTTTATACGAGCTGC
>JACXVO010007565.1:2020316-2035565 GCA_015501135.1 Hapalochlaena maculosa
TATATATATATACGTTGACACATGTATTTTCGTTTCTCTTCACCGAATCTACCCGTAAGACATTGTTCGGTCCGAAACTGCAGTAGATAGCAAATACCCAAGTCGGCGCGCATTGGGACTGAACGCAAAGCCTTGTATTTTTGAAACAAGCTCTTTACCACACATCCACACTGGGCTTCCGAGTGGTTTTATAAGATTTACTATTCGTAGGCTACAAAACATATTCATAAAATGTTAATCATGGCATGCACTAACAAAATAATTTTCTCTTCGGGTTATAAGGCACTGATGGATTAAATTGTATTCCAGATATTATTTACAAAATGCTATAAATATTCTTCAAAATATATATCCTTTCGTGTCCAAAATCTGTTTCGATGAATATGGTTTTATTCGATTGTTTAAGTCGATTAGATAAAGTCGTATGACACGTCTTATAAAACTAAATGCTTATTTCGAAGATTTTAGGATTTATTTATGTCATTTATACAGTCATTTATAGAAACAATCTCTAATGTGTAAGTATATAGGTGTAGGAGTGGCCTCGGGGTAAGTAGTTTGTCTACCAGCCACATGGTCCCGGGTTCAGTCCCACTGCACGGCACCTACTGCAGCCTCGGGCCGACCAAAGCCGTGTGAGTGGATTTGGTAGACGGAAAATGGAAGAAGCCCGTCGTATATATTCTTTCCGTCAATTATCGGTTCGGCAAAAGAGACGGATAAAATAAGTACTGGGCTTACAAAGAATCAGTTCTGGGGTCGATGTGTTCGGTTAAAGGCGCCGCTCCAGGATGACCTCACTCAAATTACTGAAACACGTAAAAGAATAACAGAATATCTATTTTTGCAAACCAGTAATTGTGTTTTCACTGAGACTACATTAAAATCTTCGAACGATTTGGTCTGAATCAAGCTCTGCCACCCCTCTCTAGATTTATAAGGAGGCTGACCCCGCCATTGCAATCTGGCTTGGGTTACCAGAGCCCAAAGGAAGACCCATCTATTGCAGCGTGGATGGGACCACTATGTGCACACCTGTCGCCATGGGCACTGGCTCTCCTCGGAATGTTGGTGACATCTGTAGTGTGGAACTTCAAACCGTGCTGGCACTCATTGCACTTGGAGTGTCGGCACGGTGGATCGAGCGAGTGCCAGTCCTCGGAGAGTATCACCATTGTACCGAGGTGAGAAAGCTTTGTGCGGCACCCAGCTCCCCACCCACAGGACGTTAGATGTAAATTTTTAACTGGGGCATGCGCGAGACTGGTCCCGCAACACAACTTTTTGCAGTGCCCCCTCTCTGTTCTGCCATCATAGCAATTCCAAGGAATCAAGCCTTGCCTCCACTCACTGGAGTTATAAGCAAGCTGAATCCTCTACCGCAATCTAGCTGGGGCCTCCCGAACACAATGATAGACCTATTCATTGCTCGTGTGTGGGAACCTTGTGTACAGATCGTGTCGCTGCATGTGCTAGCATTCCTTTGAGTGTTGGCGACTTATTGTCCGGAGCTGCAAAGCTGCGCTACCACACGTTACACTTGGAGGACGGAACGGTGGATCATCTGAGAGTTGGATCCCGTACCAACACTCAGCACAAGAAACAGTAGCATTATTGTACTTAGAGGCGAAAGCTTTCTGTGCACCCAGCACACTGCTATGCTTTTGTGGCTGACGCAGAGGTTGCTGGATGCCATTTTCTTACGGGGAACACGCCAGATGTTGTACCGGAAATAACTTTGCTGTCCCTTCTGTGTTCTGCCTTCATGGCAATTCCAATCAATAAATAAGGTCCTGTCGCCTACAGCACTTTGAAGCTTCTATAAGCATGCAGAATCTTCCATTGCACTCCGGTTCGTCTTGAATCCGAGCAAAAAGATAAACCCATCAATTCCACCGAGGATGAGAACTTGGTGTTCAGACCGTGTCGCTGCAGACAATGGCTCTCTTTAGAGTGTTGGTGACTTGTGGTCTGGATCTGCAAAGCTGTGTTAGCACTTATAGCACTTGGAGAGCCGGCAAGTTGGATCGGGTGAAAGCTGTTCACCGTGCCACCGCTTAGCGCAAAAAAGTGTAGCGTCATTGCATTGCGATGCGGAAGCTTTGTGTGCATCTAGCTCTTTCCATAGAGGATCCGGATGCGATTTTTTACGTGAGGCATCCGTGGTGTTCGCCCCGTAACTCTAATAATTGTATTGTCCTTCTGAGTTCTGCCTTTATTGCAACGCGAAGAAAAGAAAACCCTGTCGCCCCAGCTCACTGGAGCTGCCATAAGTAAGTAGACCCCGCCATTGCACTCCGGTTGGAATCGAACCCGAACCCAGAGATAAGGGCATCTATTACTTAGTGGATGGGCTCTTGGTTTTCAAACCGTATCACTGCATGCACTGGCACTCTCTGGAGTGTTAGTGATATTTGATGCAGAGCTACAGAGTCCTGCTAGCACGCATAGTACCGAGTGCCGGCACGGTGCTTCAAGCGATGGCTGGACACCGTGCCACCGCCCAGCACAGATGAGCTGGACGCGAATTATTAAGCGGGGCGTCTGTGAGGCTGGCTCCGTAAATCAGAAGATTGTGCCGTCCCTCTGTGTTTTGCCTCCATAGCAAAAGCAAGAAAAGAAAACCCTGCCTATGGCAGTTATTTGGAGCTGCACTAAGCAGGCAGACCTCACAATTACACTCCATTGAGGCCAAACCGAAAACAAAGATAAATTCATCCATTGGCCCATGGATGGGCGCATGGTGTGCAGCCCGGAACCGAAATCCTTTGTACTCATTTCACTTGGAGTGTTTGGAATTCGTAGTCCGGAACCTCAACGCCGTTTTAGCACTTGATGAACTAAGAGTACCGGCTCACAAGATTGAGTAGAGTTGGACATTATGCCAAGAACCCAGCACAAAATAGAGTAGTAGCGCTATTCCCTGCAGAAAGCTTTGTGTGCGTCCAGGACCCGGTTAGCCGCTTGTGACTGACACATATGATGCGTGATATGAAAGTTCTAAGTTGTGCATACGATATACTGGACCCGCAATAATTTGTTGTGTCCCCCTCTGCGTGTTCCCTTCATGGCAACTCCAAAAAGAATTAAACCCTATGCACTGATAAAGAAATAAACCCTGTGCTGAGACGGAGAAAAGTTAAAACTCGTATGCATATGTTCAAACAGCATGGGGGAGCTGATGACTTTCTTTGTTCGAAAGTAATAGTGGACGCAGATCCATCTGTATCAAAGCTAGATAGACATGCGGGTCTCTTGAAGCTACCCTTCGGCAGCCTTGGTCCATTATTTTCGACTGCCATGTTAAATTGGCGATAACTATTAATATTCATTACAGCTCACCATCTTCTCATTAAGGGAGAATTAGAAATTACGGTATTTCTATTTTAGTAAACCAGTGATTGTGTTTCCACTGAGAATATATCAATAACTTCGACCGAGATAGCCTCTGGACATATCAGAACTGATCATCTATGTCGAACATGTGTTACACTGGAAGTGTATGACAACCAGCTGAATTGATCTTTAAAATGGCGCCGCAAACCACCTGACTGGCAAAGGAAGATACAGCTTGGTTTTGCTGGACTGTAGCAATACTGAGAGAATGTTTAAAGGAAACATGTATGAAAGGATTTGCGACAAAGTACCTTTATCGCTGAGAAGTATGATTGCTCTAGATAGGAGGTACCTGTCGTAGACTGTGTTCACGAAGCGCTGAAAGAGAGCTGTACAATTGTTGCGAGCAAATGACCCAACGTGAACAAGCATTTATTGTGTTTAATTAAAACTGCTGTTCACAACAATAACTTTGATTGATGTAAATAATTGTATAATTATTTACAAACATTGTTAGTTACAATAATCATAAGGTATTGGTTTCAAAAAGTGGAAAATATAAATAACTGTTGTACAGGTATATGGTATGAAGAAATATATTATGCTGCATATTTTATTAACATGTCAGGTTTTTATGTATCTGAATGTCTAATCCCTTTGTACATAAGCATTGGCTTGTCCACCCATAATTTGTGTATCGTCCATCTATATTCGGCCTTCATGTCCATAATAAAGAAATGGCAAGCCCTTCTGGGCGCCCTACTATGCACTGATGAGACGCAAAACGTTGAAAATAGCGTAAATAAGTTGCAACGGCATCGAGAAGACGATGATCTCCCTTGAAGACTGTAGTGGATACAAGTTTGTGTGTCAATGCTAACTAGAGATGTGAGAAGCTTTCGTCCATTATTTTGGACTGCCATGTTAAATTAGCGATCAATATATTTGAATTTCCTTTTACAGAAACTTTCATTTACCGTATTTGCATCAAATTTTATTTATGAATCTTTAAGTCAGAATGACATCCGAGCAGACAAAATGATTATCATTAATATTCCCCATAAACATTACATTTGACGGACATTTATCTTCATCTTGTTTGTTATTAATACAACGTTTCGGCTGATATAATCGCCAGCCCTCATCAAGTGACTTGGGGAATTTTTGAACCTGGGTTCACATTCCGAAGGTATTTTCCGATCTCATGATTATTATTATTATTATTATTATTATTATTATTATTAATAATAATAATATTGTCGTTGTTGTTACTATTACTATTGTTGAGGTCAAGGCTCGGAATCGAACACAGGATCTTGGTGTTATTAGCCTGCATATTATGTCATATTCCCGTTGGCATATGGGTTAAGAGCATGGGTTACTAACCCAAAGATTCCGAATTCGATTCCTGACAGTACTTATAATAATAATAATAATAATAATAATAATAATCAGAAAGATGTGTAGTATACGAAGTAAAATTTACACATAAACGTGCAAAACTCCAATGTGACACAGGTGTGAAGTCGCAACCAGCAACAAAAACCATGGAAAGTACCAACTACACGGGAAGTAAATTAAATAACTGTCCAAAAAACATGAAGAATGCTTATATGACATAAACCTGCATACGCAGAAAATAATAGAAAAAAACCCAAGCTGAGCCAAATAACAACAAAGCGACTTCCTACAAATAGATTTGTTTTAAAAAGGGGAGATAACTAACTACTCATTTTAATGCACCTCTAAATATTTATGCCTCGAAACAGCTACCAAAGAAAATAGACTCGAATATCGATCTATTAGGCTACGATCTGGCTAATACACAGATTCGGAAAGCAACAAAGTGGTGTCATGTCAAAATGTCAGCTATGAACCCACAGTCCCGTCTCCTACTGTCACAGCCAATGTTATAATGAAAGGCCAAAGACTCTTGCAAGATCGACCATCGGAAAGGTAACTGCGTTACCCAGTGGTGAACCGGACTGGGATCGGTAAGTCTGCTGCTGAGACAAACACTCAAAATAAAGATCTTCAACATAACCAGAATAAGGAGAATCCTAACCCTAAACATGTAGTGACGCCATCAATAACAACTGAAACAAACGCATAAAAGGGACAACAGAGGATTATAGAGATTTGTTGAAAGCTTATTATGAAGCCCAGCTATACACAAATAATAACCTCATCGCACAAACATACACTTTTCGGGGAAACCTGGTAGGCAATGAAGTGCGAAGATATATATTGATGCAAATAAATTAGGTAGTGTACGTAGAGACATCAAGAAGAATGAAAGATTACCTGATGCTGAAATTAGCCAAATCAGGGCACAAATATGCCGTGTGTGACCGAAGGAAGACAGTAATAAAATGTGCAATAATACCTCCACAGAACCCAATGTGCGAGCAGTGTAGCCCGGCGCCAAAACCGATGAAAGAATAGCGAAGAACAGTTATGTGGAGAAAGAGAAGAAAGTAGACCTAGCTCATAAACAACAGGTTAGATATAACACAGAATTTGAGACGAATAATAAGAAGATCATAGCTACGAAAGAAGGTTTAAAATAATGGATCTCAGCAAGACTGAGTCTACAGACATGATCAATAGTGAGCCACTATGAAGGGAATCAAACAGCATAAAAAATAATAACACAATCAGTATCTATAATGCCGCCATTCGATAGATCTTTATAAATAAAGGAAAAGGCTTAACAATTTTAAACAGTCTCATCTATTCTACTGCTAATGCTAAAATTGCCCAACTCAGTATCAGGACGACACGAAAAGGACGAACCATGTTAATTTAATAGTCATCCGAAATTGGAAGTAGTAATACAAAAGGAAATTGAGTCTCTGCGAGCAGATGTTTCAGTTTTCGATCAGCCTACTAGGAGTAAATGTTAAGACAAAACGATCAAGAAACATCAAGCAAAAATATAATATCAGAACTATTCTAAACCTCCCTACAACTAACGGACTAGTTAAACATTGGCCAAAATAAGATAGAAATAAAGGAGCCACCTAAGACTGAATAATATATGGAGAATATATTAATTCAAAAAATTGGTAATAATCTAGCTGAATAAACAACTCTTCATCGTAGAAAATGAAGAAGATGCATCCATTAGCTCAATTGCCATCCTGTTTCATTTTCACATTTCATTTTTTCCTTCGCAATTGGCTAAGCCAAATTCCTTCTCTAAATTGTTCTTTCCATATCTTTTGTTTGAGATCTTTTGTTTCATCAGAATTCATCAAAACAGCTTCATTTATTCAAAGATTCTTAATTTCCTTTTATTTTGTTCTAAGGATGTTGTCAGTTGTTATTATTTCTTTAAAGGTTCCTCTTAGTTCTTGAATACTTGCATCTAATAATAATAAAAGGTGCAGTTTTTTTCTCATATGTCTGTTTTGAGTTCTGTTGTTATGCTAAAGTCTTCAGGTTTTTTAGGACAATAATTTATTCTTATATTTAGGTTCTTTTTAGCTAATTTGAATCTGTGGGACAGTTAGTATTTTCAAACACCATTCTTACCGTATCATGTTACAACACTTTAAAAATTTAATGCTTTGTTATAACCTGAAATATATTCATGCATGTTACATGTTTGTACATACATTGATTGACTTTGACGGATTTTTTTATTCGTTTAAATTTTATCAGTTTTCAATCGCGAAATAAAATAGGCTAATGACTATAATTCTTATTTAGGACGTAAAAACACACAGTATTATGCATAGAATATTACAAATTTATTCGTATTAAGATAAAGAACATAGAAAAATATGTATATTGTTAGATACATTTTATACAATTTATACCACAATGAAAATAATGATACAGGCATGTACTATCATTATGGTTGGACCGAAAATATGGTAGAAGATCTGCAAAATCTCTAGTCGTACCTGCTCTGAAATTTTGTTATAAAGATGTACGTTCTAAAGATGTATTATCGCCAGTTTTGGATTGTCTTTCATAAGCATGCACCAATCTTTTTTAACTTATTTTATCAATTATGATTAATAAATGATTTACTAATTATAATCACACATAGGCGCAGGTGTGGCTTTATGATAAGTAGCTTGCTTACTTTTGAAGTGAGAGGACGTATTTTTGTTGCTCTCCTTTCATGAGAAAAAGTAAGTGATTGTCTCCGTTTTGCTGTGTCATGTAGAATCTCTGCATAACTCTGTGGATTTTACAAGTAAATTTGTGTTGAACAAACCTAAGCCAGAGGGATTGCCGTGAGTTAAACTTAATTCCTTCCCACTCGGAGAGGAACTATTTATTATGTGGACATTTTTCTTTGGTGAACTGTTGAATTTCTTGGCGATATTTTTGTCCTTCCTGGTGAAAATGTTTTTCTGTAAACTGTTGCGTTGTTTGAACCAGTGGGGTAGCAGTTCAAATAATTAGAGAAAGTGAAGTACACGTCCATGATCAAGAAAAAGATGTTGTAGATTCGTAAGCAGGGACTGCCCCAAGCAATATAAAAGAGTAAATCTCACATTGGAAGAAATAAAGAAACACTATATTCTGACGGATGAGATTAGTAGTGATGTTTTTATTTCGTCGCCTCAAGAGATAGGAGATAATGTTAATAGCCTTATCATCTTTTATAAAGTGTACGAGATGAAGTAAAATGCTTTCAGTTGTGTAGAGGAGGAAGTAATTGAAAAGGGTTTGGCCCCAGTGCTGAAAGATGCAACATTCTATAAATGGGACCATAAATATGCATCAATTGAAGTAAACTTCAAGTCTGTGCAGAAAGTGAGAGAGCTCTCAGGCAAATCTTTATGGTCGGAAGACACTGTCCTCCTTCCGATGTATATCGACAAAAGAACTTCGCGTGTCAATATTGAGGAACACAGCATGGTTAATGGCAGCCTTGAACTCTGGTAGATATGATAAGATGGACATTTTAAGCATCACGAAGTACGCGACACAAAACTGGAAAGAAGTAACTAAAGATGTCCTGGTTCAGGCGCCTCCAAATATATTAGAAAATTTTCCCGAAAGATTGGTGGTTGACAATAGAAAGAAGCTGAAGGTGTGTGTTGAAGGAAGAAACGTTGCTTCAAATAAAATTTGAAGCGTCAAATACGTGCTAAGTGCGGCAAAAAGAGGGAAGCGGGGAGAAAACCCACCACAGCAAGCACAAAACCTTCTAAGACGAAAATCTCCGGTGTACTAAAATTTCTTTCAGCTTATATCAATATTCAATGATTAAGAATGCCGTGTATCGCTACATCGGGGCGCACTGGATTTGGCTACATTTATAATCGAATAACGTATTTAAATGGAAGCGAATAAAAATCGATGAGATTCTTAAATATCCCAGCAAACGAAGAACGTAGCATTGTTCTTGACATTTTAGAAAGTGTTTAGCAAATTATAATCAGTTTATTCCCTAGTTAATTCTTCTCCGCAAGCCTTATGTACAATCTATTCCTCGCCAAATATCACGGACATCTCATTCATTATTTGCATCTCATTCATTTTGAATAAATTACTATGTCTTTTTTGGTTTGTCAGCCATTTGCTTTTCTGTTAACATAATCGCTAGTTTGGTCACAAATCTGGATAATAATTCAGCTAAGTTATGGATTGGGTGTTAAACTATTTAAACGTATGGTATTGGAAATCAGTCATTGATGTACCGTTGAAATTAAATTAATTTTAAGCACCATGAAAGTGTTAATATTTTTGTGTTTGACTGAACGCTAGGCTGCGATCTATGTCCATTATATGCGAGAAGGTGGCGAGCAGGCAGACAGGTTTGTACGTCGGACGAAATATTTCGAGGTATTTCGTCTGTCGTTAAGTTCTGAGTTCAAATTCCGCCGAGGTCGACTTAGCTTTCATCCTTTCGAGCTCTATAAATTAATTACCAGTCGCGTACTAGCGTCGATCTAATCGAATAGCCCGACTAAAATCTCTGTCCTCGTTTGTCCCCTCTATGTATAGCACCTTGTGGTCAAGAAGGAAAAAGAATGGTTAGGACGCTGGGCTAAATAGCGGTATTTCTCCTGCCCTTACGTTCTCAGTTCGAATTCTGCTGAGGTCGACTGTGCCTTTCATCCCTTAGTGGGGGATTAAACAAGTACCAGTTACACGTTGAAGTCGATCTAATCGACTTCATCTGTTTGTCTATCCTTGTTTGTCCTCTATATGTCTATCACCCTGTGCGTAATAATGAAATACATATCTATTATCTGCGTGTTCGCAGGATTGTTAGCACGGCGAGAAACATTCTTTATGCCATTTTGTCCGTCTTAACGCTTAAGTTTACATTCCGCCGAAATCAGCTTTACTTTTCATTATTTTGGTGTCGATACAATAAGCACCAGTTGAATACCGGAGTCGAAGTATTCCGCTTACTCCCTTCCCTAAAACTGTTGTCCTCCTGCCAAAATTTTAAACCAATATTTTACATTTTACTCATCATATTTCAGCAACCACCAAAACATTATATACCTTCATTCCAGAATTAAAGAATGCATTTCACCCTCAAGGTTCCATTTATAAAAGAGACATCTACTATTTAAACATTTTTAGTTTGATACTTGATCATATTGATTCAAGGGTAACGAAAAAGAACGTGGGGAAAAAGTACTTTTATCTTCAGCCTCGACTCATTTAGAATCGCAACTGAGTTCAGAAGTATCATTATACGGTGTTTCAGTTGATGAGCTATATCTTTGTCCAAACTATTGATGACCACTTTCGATTGGAAAATTCTTCGCTTTCCAGACCGCGTATTCACATTCTTCGGGGAGGTTTAGATAATGGTCAATCATTCGAGCCCAAGTGGTGTCCATGTTATCTTCATGAGGACCGTTAACTGGACTTGGTTCACAATGTTCTTTCTTTCACAGCATATTAAAATGTCCGTTTTTCTTATAATCGGGATGAGAAATAGTCCCTGGCACTCTTGTAATTCTTCACACACCTCCCAATAGCGGGCACACTTTTCATGTGTCATGGGAACTTTATTTTCTTCTTGAGACGAATTTGCTGTCATGGACTCACGAAATTAATGAAAAAGGCCAACGACTACATGGTGTTGTGTTTAAGAGCGCGAGCTACGAACCCCCAAGATTGCGAGTTCGATTCCAGGCTCTGACCTGAATAATAAAATATTAATAATCATAACGCCAAAAAATACCTTAGGAATGAGAACCCAGGTTCGAAATTTTCCAAATGTACCTGATGGAGACTGAAGGGTGTATCAGATGAAAAGCTATGCTAACAACAAACAAGATGAGGACAAATATCTGTCAAATGTAAATAATGAAAACTCTTGTTTGTACTTTGTTAGTTCTCGAGCTGTTTTCGTTTTCCCTATTGTTGAGATGAATTTGGGTTTTTTATTGCAATGAAGATTAAACTTAAGGAACATGTTGTATTTCCATATATACTTGTTCAATGATAGTGAAAGTTTGTGGAAAGAATATGGTTCAGAATTTCGACATTTCCACTTTTGCATATATCATTCTCTGAGACACTACATCTTAGTAGATTGACAGACGATGTCAAAGCGTCATAGGATGAAGGAATTAGCAAACGTGATATGGTCCACCTCCATATCTCATCGAAACTAATTTTTCTCACAAAACCATGCTCCTCCCATCTCGTCATCATCTGATCTTTTTGAGTATTTTATCAAATGCAGCTCGTATCTCTCTGCTTCCGTCGTTTTGGCACTGTTGCTAACATCAGGTCTACGTTCGTTCCGCATCATAATCGCAAAAAGGTCAACCGATCTGCATCAAACCCAGGTCCTTTCCGACGAATTTGCGATGCTCTTATCATATCTCGATGTGTAATAGAAGACAAGATATCATCTCTCTTTGCGTTTGCTTTCCACTTCCTGACTATTTTCACATTTGGTTGATGACGTCTAATCTCCATGTCTTTTGACTCTCTCATCATTCTCACCCTTCCTACCTTCCCTAGTTTATAAAATCCGGCTATTGACGCCAGTGATAACTGAAACGAGCCTTTTCTACGATACTGGGATAAACTATTCAATATACTAGGTATGTAGGCCTAGCCACTACCTAATGAGCACATTACATTATTGTTCAGTGCTTTGAACTTATGACAGCGCTACCTTGTATATCAAAATTAGCCACAAAAATCACGGATACAAGCCGAACTCTAAGTGTTGTCAGTTGTAAGTACCTTGTAACGTTAAGTTATCTATCGCTGATAATCCAACCTTGACTGGTTTACTAATTGCTATAATTCCCGGCTATTCGAAACCCGATTTCTGCCTGCATCCCTTTAACAAACGTCAGACTACGCGACATTTTTACTCTAAACCACATCTTTTATCACATCACAAGCTCGTCTGTATGATTTGCTTTTCTGCTGATAGAAGTGGCACGTCAGCTATGACGGCTTTCCTAGACGATTGTACGTGGTCGATTTGTTCCGAAAACCGAAACATTCAGAGTTTCAAAATAATCTCTATGACTAAGATAAACCACCTGACAGATATTGTACAGCCAGCAGGAATGCCAAGGAATGCCAATCTACAATCGGCGACAATTTCTTGTAAAATATCCAACTGTAAACTTCATCTCGAAACTGTCATAATTATTAATCAGGTCCTCATTAATAAGGTTACTTTGTCTGTCTAGAATGGGGAGGTAGTCCCTGGATCTTACCACTAATTCTAATCATTAAGCCATATGCATTAGCTTGGTCAAGCCATTCGACGTTCTGACATCTTTTGCTCTGTTTAGCATCTTGCATAGTTTTCCAAATCGAAAATTATGTTTCAACGCATCCAGAGATCCAGAGATCCATTTGATTCCAACCCCTTGAAGAGATTCAGCAACATAACCATCGCTTTGAACATATTACACTGATCTCCTACAAAGAAATCCCTTCAACATCTTGCATTCCACATTGAATAAGGATATCGACCTAAACTGTTCTTTTGTCTCTCGGTTGATCTCTTTCTGCGAGTATAAGCCTTATGCCTTACCCCACTCCTCTTCTAGAGTCTCTTCTCACCACAACTGTCGGAGTAAGACAAATTAACTTCTTTCGCAGATGATCTCAATATTTGTATATTTTATACGATAAGCAATCATTTCTCTTTGATGTCCCTATTTCGAAATTCAGTATCACGTTCTAAAAGATGCTTTAGTCTATTTACTGGTGTTAGTGGGTGGTTAGGATGCGGGTCACCGTAAGTTTCTTTGAGAGTATCCAATTCGTCTTTCGTACACGATAAGGAACCAAACTTCGGTTCAACGAACAGCTTCTTAGTAACCCCATACGGGTTCTTCAGAAACTGTTCCCTACTCCTTTTACTTTCCTTTTGTCGCTCCTCGCATAGGCGGACATGTCGTTGCATATGATGGCGTTTCCTTTTGAAATCGTTGTACAACAGTGTCAGATCAGTTTTTTGATCTTCATTTTGATCTACATTTTAATTGCTTCCTTAGGTTGGTCTTTTCCTTCTACAACTGTTTTATTTTTTTGATCTCCCTGCTTTTATTTCCCTGATCCTCCACATTTCGTTTCGCTAATCGGATATTATCTTTCACTCCAAATATTTCCTTTCTTGTATCCTATATTGAGCTTCTTAACTTTCCCAGTTTTTCCACTGTAGATCCTGTCATCCTATGAAGATCCTGACAGATCCTATCAGTATATAAAGAACTTGACATTTCTTGTTACCAAATTCATATTTTTATTTCTCATTATTTCTCATTTTCAGGCTACAGAGCACTGAGTTTCTTATCCGGAAGAGGTTTCTGCTGCAGCATTTATTGATCCGCTGTGATTTGAGTCCGGGTATGTTTTTTCCATGTGTTTTACGATCAAAGGATTCACACTGTTCTGCGCTCTTCTTACCAATCTTTTCCTGGTGTATCTTGAATCCTCTCCCGATTTGCATCCAAAGTTATTTGCACGGTTTGCATCCAAAGTTATTTACACTCTATTCCATACTCGAATTAACAGTCGTATTCACGTCCAAGCTCATTTCCGTGTTAACTAGGTTTTATTGATTCTCAACACCCTGCTATGTCAATCATGGGCATGTCATACTCATTGGATTTGTTACATGCTATAAAAGCGAGGTTTGTAAGTCCGCAAATTCGAACAGTCTTTTCTTATGCTGATAGTCTTTCCTATTTGCCGCTCGTCTTTGCGAGCAGCCCCCTTGTCAATCCAAAATGCCTAACAGTTTATCCGGTCTGTCAGGAATTACCTGCAAAAATCTATTAGATGTTTAGTAGCAAACAACTTGCATATGCAAGTGCGACTAGTCGATGGCTACGTATACCAGAGTCCAGCAAACTGAATGGCCCGTTTAAAAAGCCACTATCCTATTAACAGATAGCACTATGATAGCTGCTATCATTAGAAGATAGATCGTGGCAAGACACAGGGGGTTACGTAGATGAATGTCTACATCGAACATGGATAATAGGATAAATTTAATATCGGGTATAGCATGTGCATGTTTTCCAACACGTACATAAATCCCACCAAAGCTTCTATCAGTTTGAATAGCGACCAGACAAGACATGATACAAGTCGGAAATAGGAAACATCTTCTATGGTTGTATTTGAACACCAGATGAATGTCGTTTCGTTGTAGTTTGCTCAATTATCGCTATACAAGTTCTAAGGGTTGAAAGTTGTATATTACTCCATTAGTAACTTGATAAGTATTGAAATAATTTAGATATCTTTAAAGTAAGTTGAAATCACTTAATGTATATTTTGGCCGCGGTTTCTATATCTTTAGTTTTTAAATTAAGTTCTGTCGGATCTTCCAATTCCCAATCTTTGGATCTGCCTATGTCACAATGATAGCAATAATGATGTTAATTCACACAAAAACCTTCCTTTGTGGTTAGACTACAATGTGAAGAATGCATTAGAAGTTGCATATACCAAGCTTTTCAATCTTGGGATTGTTGTGTAATGATAGATAAACTTTAATTGACTACACATAAATAGGATTTTCATTCGGATGTACTTCTGATTCGCATTATATTCAAAATTTCTTCCGTATTATTTACAGTTTTTTATCTTCAATGAAACATAATAGCAACGATGGCTAGTCTGTACCAAACATTTAACCTTTATGAAAGAGGCGTTAATAAATAACACAGAACTAATTCTTTCTTCACATTTATATCATTAACGTGACAAGTACATTCAATAGAAGGCCAAAGAAATATTGAAGTTTAACTGAGAAGACGACTTCCCAATTTGGAAACACATAAACAGGAAGAAAAAGATCAATTGGAAAATATATATAACTTATATTTTGTCAGTCTGGAAGCAGAGGGGAGTCCTTCGAAAATGTCACCAACTCATCAAGTCTATAATTGAATAAAAAAAAACTGTTATTCGAACACAAAAAAGCCCACAAAAGAACAACAGTTGTTAACAGGGAGAATTGTTAGGAGACTATTCACATATCATTACCATTATTTGTATCGATCTTGATGTTGTTATTGTTGTTGTTGTTGTTGTTGTTGGTTTTTGCAATGAACGGATGCGTTTATCAAAGCATCTTTCTCTCATTGGAAAATCTGTCAGCAGATGGTTCGAGAATGTTCGAGCGTTCGCCTTCACTAAGCAGGAATTGTTGGAGAAAGAAGGTCTTCCATCCGTGGCTCTTCAACCGGTGTTAGAATTGTCTTTCGTCTGTTTCTTCGCAGTTATTGGTCATGCATATTGTCACTTTTTTATTGCCCAGCAGGGGCTTGCAAAGCGGAGACAAACAAGGACAGACAATTTTGGCCGGACTAGTCGATTATATCAATCCCAGTACACGGCTGGTACTTAATTTATCGATGAATGGCTAAGTCGAACTCAGCAGAATTTGAACTCAGATCGTAGCGGCAGACGAAATATCGCTAAACA